>JAOUQU010045595.1:0-17191 GCA_028566735.1 Ammoglanis amapaensis
ATATATATATATACATTTCTGTACTTGTGGGTGTGCTTTGTTCTTGTCTACTGCTGGATTAATGCTCTGAGTATTTGCAAAGTCTTATCTAAGGAAGTAACAGACTGCCCTTATCTGTTAAGTTACAACTGTTCAACCCACCTGCCAGAAGAGCGGAAGCTACTATGCCTAAGGCTTTCTCCCCACTGTAGCTGTGGTTTTGTAGCTTCATTTGTGTGTGGCGATGATTGAAAACTTCCAATCAGAAGCTTTCTCCGTCCACAAACAAATGTTAATGAGCATAATTCTGAGTTGCTACAACATAAGAAGGACACAGTAACTTTTGTGTTTTTTACAGAAACTTAAGTAAATGAAATGACATTTGTTTTTAGGTCTGTGATAACTTACTTAGCTAGTTAAACTACATGGTTTGTAATGCTGAGCTTAGCTTAAAGTAAGGCAATATATTATGTCATATATTGGCTCTTATTGGCTTTCATTATGTCTGGTAAAGATCTGAGCTGTAATTTGATATCTTTTATCATTGTGGTTTATTAGTTTAATCTTTTTATTATATTATTCTGTTTATTTTATGAAATTTGCATCTAAATGATACAGATCTTGTCATGTCTATGCATCAAAGCTAGGTTTACTACACATGCTCTGTAGTACAGGTAATTATAGTTTAAATACATGAATCATATATTTGTCAAATCTTAATAGGCTCTTATTTGGAATTCCAAAAATTTGGGTAGCATTTTGGGCATCCAGTGTAACATCTGGGCCAGATAAATAATGCAGATCATGACTTGCTATGGTGAACCCTAAGGGGAGCGGGCAAAAGATTATACAATCTGTTTATATGATACAAAAAAAATATTATTAGCACCCTCAGTTACTCTGGGTTGTGCCAGGCCGTGCAGACCATATTCAGTTATGCATGTGTTAGCAGTTTGTAGGGTCATTGTAATTTATCTTTGAAATTTGTTCTGTAGATCACGTTAAAGCTAATACTTACAGAAGTCTATTGAAAGCCAAAAAGTCTAAATAGTACTTTTCATTCCAAATGTAATGTATTATTTGACAAGGCAGTGTTTTAATAGATCTATTTACAATGAAAATTCGTAACATTGTTGGGTTCTATTAATATAGTTTGTTCTACACCCTGCTTCTAATTATGCTTAGTAGGGACATGTCAAACCTTTTTGATTAACAACTTCTTTAGTGACCAGTCTGGTCATACGACTCCAATGAATCTTTCAAACTCTGACAGGTTGAGCATTCTTGTATAAACTGACTGGCTTTTTTGGATTATATTAGCTGTGTGTTGCGGTGTATGTTGATTGAAGCAGGCAGTGTTTGCCGTGTCTGAATAAAATGCCAGACTAAGCCAGTCGGCAGTGGAACCACTTGGCCTGTACTTTGTGGTCACAAATTATATGAAAGGCTTTAAAAGCTATTTCCGTTTTCTCTACTGTTTGCTTTTCCAGTTGTTAAAATTTTATCTGTGAAATGCTGCACGCCAGTTGAAGATTTTGTGTAGTGTTAAAAAATGCAAAATGTTTACATTGCTGTGTTTATAGAGTCTGCCATTCTATGAAATGATAGCTCAGATACTATAAGCTTTTTCAAAAATGATTCATTATTTGTTTTTTATCTTTTATCATCTGTTCACACATTTGATAATTGTGTTAAGTAGTTTTAAGCAAAAGGATTTGTTGTACAACTTTGTGTGAGGTGGTTCACACAGACACACACAACTTCTTTTTCCACTTAATTTGCTTGTAGTTATCAACTGAGTAAATAAATTGAATATAAAAATATCAAGTTTAGCATATGGTAGTAAGTTGATATTTTTAGATGTTATTTGGTCCACACACACTGGCATGGTGCTTTTGTTTTCCACACACAGTTAACTGAGACATAATTGTAATTTAAGACACATTACTTTTATTTTCTTAGGAGTAAATTTCGTGTATAAAAATATTTTTCTTAACCATGTCCCTTTTGGGCCTTTGCATCAGGTTCAGTTCAGCCAAACCACATCAAGATATACTTTCATATAGCATCATACGTACTAATTATATGGTCATTTTGGTTCTATGAAAAATACCCACTGGGCACTAACTACTAAAGAAGAGATTCACTTGATGGTTTGATAGCTATAGCAAATGAAAGTGTGTTTTGGCATTATTGTGTCACTAGAATACATTTGCATTAGTAGTGTTTCATGGCTAGCAAATTTATTATTTATCTGAGAATTATGATCTGGGCCAGAAAGGCAATGTGCTCAGCACTTATTGCACGAACTCTTTATTGCACACTCTGCAAGCTGCGTCAGCGAGGTCCCATATCAATCTAAAAACTATCTTAATTTGGTCTTAAATCTTTTTGAACAAACCTGAGACTGCTGTTGCAACTGCTGCTGCCTGCACAACCAAGGATCAAAATCGGATCATCATCATTTAACTTTTTTAACACAAACTTTGATAGTTAGGTTTTCAGCCATACATGTGCAGCCCCTTCACCAGCCCTTAGATTGCACATAGCAGCATCAGTGGGAAAGGATCCTTCAGTAAAGCTTTTTGTAAGAATTTAGTTTTTTGAGTGATCTAATGGGGACATTTTAGCAAAGGCAAGGTGATATTTTAAGCCATACCAAAACATTAAAGAACCTATGTAGCTCAGTAATTATCACTGGCATTCTCTGTCCAATGTGACTGGCACGAAATATTGGCATTTATTTAATGGGTATTTTTCAGGTACAATTAATTAAATTAATTATTTCTTGGAACATATTTGTGATTTAAAATTAAACAGTAAGGTAATCAGGGGGACAGGTTAGTATTTAGAATTCTTTTGATTTTTAGATTAGGTTTTTGCCTTGTTGCTTAAACACACTCAAATTATTTATTTGCATTTAACCCAATCCGTGCAATAGTGAGCACACATGACTGGTGTAGTGGACAGCCCTAACCATGGCACCATGGGAGCAGTTAGGGGTTTGGTGCCTTGCTCAAGGGCACTTCGGTCATGATTTGTTGGAATTTAACTGGCAACATTCCAATCACATTCTCAAATCACCAGGCCATGCGTGCCTCTATGTGGTGGTCTTGTTCATGCTCTTTGTCTTCTTTAGAAGCCATTCTAATCAGTACACATAGGTATATGTAATCTACAAGATTTTAGTTATATACAAATCGATTAAGGGTGTTGTTCGAATCTAAATCTGTTTACCCACGAATGTGTTATGTTTGTTGTCCTATTCTCTCCTAGCAAGACAATCTCCTCCAACCCTCTCTCAGATGCTTTCTGTGAATTTGTTTGTTTCTTCTTGTTTCCTGATGATTTACTTGAGCCCACAGATAAAGGCACATAAAAGGCTTGCAGGTATTGGATGTGTTTCAGGAGGAATCATGTGTGTCCGCTGAAGATGAGGATCCTTGTGTTGTGGTGGAATTCAAGTTTGGGGGATTTACGTCAGGCCATAAATAAGAGATAAGATTGTTACAATTCTTTTCTTGATTTTCTTAAAATAAGAGTACACCAGAACGCTTAACTCGCATGCAAATCATTTTGTTTGGGTGGGTTACATGAGAATGCATACCCTTATATAAAATACTAGGCTGACTAACAACAGAGCTAGACTTTTTATGCACGCTAGGTAATAAGCTTTATGCATGAACAAAAGGAGACGTCAAACGCGATGTCAACATACCACACAGCACTGTTTGAACACTGCAATATGGTAGGTTTTGCAGATGTATGTTTGTTGTGATAGAGAAGCATGCAAGGAGTGAAACCTTTTGACAGATTGCACCAGATGTTCTCAAAATTCTTAATCATCAATCTTGCATGTTTTATTGTATGTTTTTTCTCCCTGTGTCTTTGTGGGTTGCTTTCAGGTGCTTTTTCAGGTGGGGTGTACTTTACTACCAACCAAAAAGAGATCCCAGCTTGTTCAGGAAGCTTGTTGAAGTTTGGTTTAGTGTGATGTAGCACACCTAGGTAGAAAGGATTACAAGTCCTGTTCATTTTTACATTATTTAGCTGGCACTGTGAAAACAGTTGTGTTTGATTCAATTATAGGTCTATTTCCCTATTTAATAGGAAAACACTGCTGTTTAGCAATTTGTTTGCATTAGACATTGCTTTTGGGTTCTTACAGGATCAGTCCATGCCAAGGCTGTGAAAGATGCTATGAGATCAGGACATAATATGTATGTGAGCTTGTGGCTTTTAGAACGACACCTTAGCGCTTGTCATCACTAAATTCCATACCATTTTTGTCAGAACATCTCAGTCTCCTCTTTGTGTGGCTGTATAGAATTAAACGGTGTAGGAGTTTATATGCCATTTGGGCTTCGTAAAGCCTTTGGTGTGCATTTATAGCGTGTAGGTGGATTGAGTGATGTGGAGGCACACAGTAACGGCACTGTTTCATGTTTGGTTGATCTGTCTCTTACATCCACACACGCACCCTCCCACAGCATGTGTGGGTGTCATTGGATGGTGCCATAGCTTAGGATGTAGGTGTGTCGGAGCAACACGGTATCAAGATCATATTCCCTTTTCACTCAAATCCTCTGATTATAACGTGGAGTGCAATAACACAGCAAGGAGAAAGAAGAAGAAGGACTATAGAGCGAGAGCAGTGCTTTGCTGGGCCATAGGCCGGCGGCTGAAGGCAGAATGGCTGTCGATGACTCATCCTCCACAGCTTGGTGTGTTTTTCAAGGAGACTGAATCATTCGTTGTATGTGGGAATAGCTAAAGCTTGGTCGTGTACGCCAAGGACGGCTCCCGCGCCCATGGCCAGGCACATCCTCGGTTTTTCGCACCACTGGTACCTTCAGCGACACCACTGGACGTACAGAAATGAATGAGAGCAGTCGGTAAGCCTAACGGTGTCTGATTTTTCAAGATTGTTTTTATAACTAAATGTCCCCCCCCCTTCATCCTCTGTATCCCCCCAGTAGGCAGCATTTCTGGCTGTTTGTTTTCTTTTCCGAGGAAGGGATTGGTTGTGTGGGTGTGCACAACCATGTGGGTGATCAGACGAATGTGGCATTAATGGTCAGAGTCTGAGGTGCTAGCTCCAAGACTCCTACTAACCAAGACACATGTCATTACCACAAAATGACTAAACTAAGCAACAAACCACCTCACACAACTGAGAATATTCTCGATTGTAAAATGATGTCACACCCTGCTTAGACATATGGTTTTGATTTTATATCAGTGAAGTCGGTAAAATTAGCAAACAAGTACACATCTTGCTCATTATTCTGTTACATTGTGGTTATGATTGTACTAAAACGATGTCAGAAGGTCTCGATCTTATCTTCAGGATCCAAACTTAAATTTGTTTTTCAGACGCAGACGTGTTCACTTTTTGTTCTTATTGTTCAAGCTACTGTGAAATATTTGTTCCTAATGTTCTTGTATTAGTCTTTCCAGTTAAAATCTGTAGTTCTGCAAAGAAAAGCCGAATGACATGTGCTTGTCATTTTAATACATAAAGTTATGATAAGTTACTCATAATGAGTTCAAAGGACAGACACTTTATAGCATTTGCAGTTATACTGTAGAACTGTAGTAAATGCTATAAACAACCATTAAAGCCAGCCATAGCCTAGTCGTTAAGGTACTGGTCTGGTAAGCAAAACTTCACTGGTTAAAGCACAAACACAGCTGCCGTTGGTGATCCAGAAACTTCATTTGAATACCATTCCAGTCTACTTTCAGCATAAACTATGAGAATTATTGTGCCCTTTCTTTGTTTCTTAACGGTTTATTTAACATTTAATTGTAATTCATCATATTTCCAAAAAGAAAGCTTAGAAAAAACTCAAATTATAAACTCTTGGTCAAAAAAGTGTGTTCAGACACAGAAACGTAAAGTTCAACTCGAATTGAATTGTAACGATTTGATACGTGATGACTTTTTTGGTTTCCATTTACACATAAAAGAAGACCAGTGCTAATAAAGCCTTTCTTAAAACACCAGCACCTATTATGAGAAAACGATCTATTATGAAAAGTATTTAGATAGATGTATACGTTATTTAATCATTTGGTACCATATTCCTGATTGATTCCTGTTGTTGTTTTACACTTATTTTACTCTACATGTCTTCAGTTTTATCTTCTGTTCATCTAAGAAAGAGCACGTTGAGTATAAAACCACTGTTTTCTCATTGTTTAATGAGCAATAGCAATATAGCAATATATCTAACTTGGACTAACAGGGATTGTTTGAGTTATTGTGCAAATTTGCCTTAAAAGGTGATTACAGTTTCATGCTGTGACTGTGACCATAATAGTCTTTAGATTTATAGAAGGGATGTCTTCTTTTAATCCAACAATTTTAGAAATCTTTGGTTTCCACTCTATCAACTGATTTCTCAGTTCCTCAGACCTCTGCCTTGTCAGCACATATACCAGAAATCCCCAGTTAGCATGTAGACTGGGGTTTCTATTGGTACTGTCATTTTTCATTCTTGAAAAGGGCTTGTTTAGTCATAGTCTGGTCACTGAGGGCAACTTTGACCAAACAGCAGCTGATTGTGTCTGTGTAGCAATGATAAACGAAGTCCTGGTTATATGTGTCCAATTCTCTATTTATTTATAAACTGTTGGCTAGTTATAGCTTAGTAATTAAGAAAATGGGCTGGTAATAAGCAAGTCACAGTTCTGCTAGTTCTACCTTTAAGTTGCTACTGTTGAGCTCCTGAGCAAGCTCTTTAACCCTTGATTGCTTAACAATTGGGTAAACTTGTAAATCAAAATTGCTTTGGATGAAAGGTGTCTGCTAAATACTGAAAGTTTTAATGTACTGTGTCCAGATCATGAATTTACTGCTACTGTGTGTTTGTTTTTGTGTGTGTGCTCAATGATGGATGTTATCGATTATTGTTATATATACTGCCAACCACTGTGGTGATTTCTAACATAGCCAAACGTATTGACATTACATGTGACCATTATACATAATTCATTAGGGTTACAATAATACATGTTAGAAGATTGAACTGTTTATGAATCGAGTCAGATTAGTAGGTTTACTGTAAAATGTTCAGATACATGGTACGTTGGTTTGAGTTGGTTTGTAATGATTTTGGCAACTTTAAGGTTTAAAGAAAACCTTTTTCTTTCTAAATTATGTGGAACATAAATAGGCAGACTACCCTGTAATCACTGCAGCAGTTTCCCCAGATGATATCTTGCTTTTTCTACTCATTAATGAATGTTATTTAAAAAGTAGCAAATTACAATTCTTAAAAGATAATTAAGTAAAAGTATAAGAAGTTTATACATTCTAATTTAAAAAGTACAAGTACATAAAAACTTAGTTACAAGTAGAAATATACACATAATATACAAATATAAATTAATATACATATAACTAATTACTTTCCACCTCTGCCAACTTGTAGCTTTGGTTTTGAAACGCCCTGGACGCAGATGTGAAACAGGACGTGGTGAGACACCTTCCAGTCTGAGATGTCAGCAAGTAGAGGCTTTAGATACCTTCAGACTTTCTGGTGTGTGTCTGTGTGTCTGTGTGTGTCTGTGTGTGTCTGTGTGTGTCTGTGTGTGTCTGTGTGTGTGTGTGTGTGTGTGTGTGCGTGCGTGCGTGCGTTCGTGCGTGCGTGCGTGCGTGCGTGTGTGTGTGTTGAGTTGTGTCTGTTTTATTTGAATCAATCATTTAAGAATTGCCCATGTTACACACAGTTTTGTCTATTTGCCTCATGTTAGTCATATCCTGTTGTATAATAGTAGAACAAATATGACAAAATAATTCTGCAATATGGGTAGCGAGTCTCGATACATCACAAAAATTGACAGTGTTATAATAGTGACTTTATTATAAGATTTTTCTCTTTTAAAACAAATAACTTTTCATTGATCTAAAAAAAAGCTCTTTTATTTCTTAGTAGGATACTAAGCAAAACAATTATGAACTACGCTCAACTTGTCTGTCGAACCCCAAACCTTATTCAAGCCATATTTGACAAGTGTTTAGTATGTAGTAGACATACATTTTTGATGTTATAAACTCTTACAGATGTTATGTATAGCTAGACAACAGCTTATGGCAACATTTCTAATTCTAATCTTAGCACATTCCTTGTGAGCACTGGCCTCCAGGTCACTAATTTTCTTGGGTTGATATGCTGCAAATGCATTCTTCAAATCCCACCAACTTCATGTAAGGTTCAAGTCAGGCGATTGTGTATGCTTGACGTAATTGTTCAGTTCGAAGGTCCAATGACTCCCAAGTCTCAGATTCCCCATTGAATATAAATATAAATGTAAAAAATATGATTTCATTGTGATATTTTAAAAATTCTAGTCCATGTGCTCTGTTTTGGTACCTCCCCTGTCTAGACGACTCGCTTGACTTCTAGCTTTCTAACATACAATTGTCTACATTTAAACCTGCTAGTTTTTACAATTTCAAACAGTCCTGACACAATGTATGTTTTATGTTGTGTAATAGAAGAATAAGCATTATTTAGGTGGGTTTGGGGGGGGGGTATTTTAGGTATTATTTAGGAAGAATTTTGTGTTGAATTTGAAGAAATCACTTTGTGTTAGGCTATTTTAACACTTGTTTGAGTTTTTCCAGAGAGCTGCAAGTTTTCATAGTAAATGTAATGTGCAAGAAAGTTTCCTTATAGTTCTTTGCATCATATTTCTTAGAATCATTGAGAAAATCAACAGAAAGTAGTTTAAAATCTAGAATCTCTTCTATATACATGTTTTAAAATGCTAATATGGTGGATTTATTTTTTATTTATAGTTAAATTCAAAGTTTTGCTTGTTTGTCTATACAGCAAGTTTCTGAAAATCCTACAAACCGCATTTAAATAATCCCGTCAGAAAATGCTGTTGATCAAGTTCATTTATTGACCAAGGTCATTATATTACTTCAATTTCCGTCTGTTTATTTATTTTTCGTCTCAGCATATTCTATCGTTAACTTGATTGTTAGAAGTTTGAGAAGAGGTCTGTCAAGTTGAATTTCCACTCAGATTTCTGTAAAACTTTGATTAGATATATGAATGTCATTTAATGTGTGACGTGTTGATCAGACTTTCAAATGGATAAATGATATTAAACTCATGAACATACATTTACAGATTCTAAATAAAGCTTCTGAATCAGTTATTGTTTATAGATTCAATTGGACTTTTTACAGATATTTCCGAAAATGTTTTTGTAAATGTGATGAATTAGGTACCGAATTAATTTTAGAACCACCAGGATGTTGCTGTAATTATTACTGTTGCGTAATTGTTACTGTTAATTTTGTAATGTTTGAACATAATATTTCCATTTATTACTAAAATTAATTACTGTAATTTCCAGATATTTGTATTTTCTTTTTAGTTGAGTGTTTTACTATATTTGTTAAATCGCCTATTAAATTACCAGTCATTTTCAGTACCATATTGTTTACACATAAGCTGTCATGATTAATCCAGTAGATCCAGGATTTTGGTGGTTCTCAGAGTTGCATTTACCAGTTTCTCATAATTGTCTAAATGTGCATGTATGGAGCATGTTTCTGATCAATCCACCAGTGACCGTTTCGATTGAAGTTTGGTTTTTAACGTTACCCAAGAAGTGTTTTTGTACTTCTACAGATGGCCAGGGTGACTCACACACTGACACACATACATCACTGACATTTTCTCTTTCTGACTTTGTTTGACGAGTGACAAGCGCTTCAGGTTTTAGCATGTCTATTTTAAGTCGCAGGTTTCGACATAACTTTAGCTGTTGTTTTGTTTGTCTGATTTATTTTATTTGAACAAGCAAAAAAACATTTTTTAATAAACCAGCCAGACAAGAGATTCCAAAGTTTGTCTGTGGATACTGTCTAATACCAGTGTCTGGTAGTTCATTACCCTACTAAAAAAGTGTAATAACTCTGAGCCAGACAGGAAGTTGGCTAAAGGCACATTTTACCCTCTTCATTTTTTTTCTAGTATTTTTTGTTCATTCGTCCTATCCAGGAAGACCCTTCATACCACTGTATCTGATGCGCACAATGTTTATAACACAATGTTTATTATTGATAGCATTGCCGAGCACTAATAAACTGTCATTAATAAAAACATGGCATTTGTCTTAGACATCATTTCGATGTATTTGCGCCACAAATGCAAGAAAAATAAAATGAATGCAAGGAAAATACATTTACAGCCACTGAACTGCACTAAATCCTCCTTTTGATGACGAATTCCCAAAATTTGGTTCTTCCAGTGATGGGAGGCAGATGACGAGCGGCACTTCCAATATGTTAGATGTCCATTCTAACTTGACAAGTTGCTGAAGTGACTTGTACCCTGTATCCAACATACCACATTCTACTCTTCGTGACTGATTTGTAACTTTGTTGTCCATTTTGGACTGTAAACTCAATATTGCCCCCATAATTGTCTGTGGTATTGCTCTGTTTCATCAGCAGTGGTAAGCTTCGGCCACCATATAAAAATACAGACGAAATGGTCTTGTAGGATGGATAAAACAGTTCACTTGTCTCCATTTTGGTCTTTTATGTAGAGTATAAATGGGCCTTAAGTGGGTAGTGCTGTTGCCTCACAGCAGGAACATCCTGGGTTCAATCTCGCAGTCCAAAAACGTGTAGTCAGGTTTGGAGACACTGAATCGGTTAATATGTGTATGTATATACTTTGATGTGTGTCTACCCTGTGATGGACTGGCACCCCATTCAAGGTGTTCATATGTGCTTAGTGCTCATTGAAAAGCTGGGATAGGCTCCTGCACCCTTAGGCTATAGATACCCCCCCCCCAAAGAGTTCACATTTTCCCCAGCATTTATCAGTTTATCTGTAAATCTTCTTTCAGTAACACTGATTTTTCTTCTTTGTTCGAATGAAATTATGAACATGTTTGAGTTGAATTTCATTTCTCTCAGACATGCAGGCTTATTGCTGTACCAACATTTTGTATTGTTAAGTTAATACTCCCAGTAGTGTTTCTAGTAATGCTTAAAGTCTAAACTTAAAATTGTTTATCCAATTTAAATCCAATTTTTTTCAAATATAAAGTTGTACAGCCAAGTTTAAAGACAAAAAATGTGTTATTAGCGGTGTTTGAGAGAAGTGTTGTCATGTTCTACCAACAATGGTCACGATTTAGTTGATTTTTTTATTGTTCTGTTGGCACCCATCACCTCTCCCTGCCACCACTTCACTCTCTCTTCTGCTCATGTTAATTATTGAACACATTGACTCAGGTTACCATATAAGGTTGATTCCTAGCTCGCTAAACATTACACCGATAGAATGAAAGAGATGATTCGCTTAGCTGTTTGCATTGCTAAGTCAGGTGAATGTGAAAGTAAATTTGCACACAAGCTTTTTGACCAGTTCCTGTGCAAATATGTTAAGAGGAGCTTGCTTATTTCTCCTGTGTTGTTTCCTAGCCACGAGCAGCATTTTTATACTCAAGGACCGGGTTTGGTAGATTTCTGGACAGGGTTTAGTACATTTTTGTTTGGTTTTGTTGTTAGTGAGCTCTCTGTTGGTGTGCATAACTCAGTGGCTCTGTTTTTGTTTTGCACAAAGTCTTGGAAGAAAGTCAGTGCAGTTCGGATTGAGCAAATGTTGAGGCCACCACAAGTTTCATTAATAAAACAATAATTTGTTTGAGTTTCGCAGTGTGACCGGATCATTTCACACATCACCACAGCTATCTAGATACAGTGCTGTGCATAAATCAGTATAATGCAGAATGCTCAGAAAACACTATGAAAGAAGAATCATTTTACTTAACCCTTTTCTCTCTCCTATTATTTTCTATATCTGAAGTGACAGCTACATCGTACGCGTGAAAGCAGTGGTAATGACCCGAGATGACTCGAGTGGGGGTTGGTTAGCTCAAGAAGGTGGAGGGCTCAGTCGGGTTGGAGTCTGCAAGGTGGCACCGGCTGAGTTGAGTGGCCATAATGACTTCCTCATTCATGGAGAGCGTCTCAAAGACAAGCAGGTAAGACCTAAAACCAAACCAGACACTTGCTTAAGTTGGTCAACTACGACAATATAACATATCAGATATTGTCTGAAATAACGGTTCTGATTTATTTGTTATCGCTAGTTAATTTTCAAGTATAATGCAGTTGTTTATTATTTTTAAAGAAATGTTCGCTAGTTTAATAGTTGCTAGTGGTAATCATCAAAACATTTACATTTTCACCATTTTACTGTTATTGAGCCTATTGGCTGAAATCCACTGCAATGTGGCAAGCCTATTCACTACAGCATTCCCAATTATAGCTGTAAATGTTATTTACATGTTGTAAATGGTGATTTTTAGGACAAAGCATACTTAAGTGAGAATACAGACTATACAATCTACTTTAAAGGTACACAAACAATTTATGCCTGCTCTAAACTCTGCCATCTTGTTGGACTGAACAGCCACATGGTCAATGTTTGGCCTGTTGTTTATATTGGAGAGGTCCTACTACTTTGAATAGGTTTATTCAGAGTGAACTGGGAATTAAATGCATAAAGAAAGTAAAAAAACAACAACAGTGACTGTTGGACCATTTAAATATAAAAGCTGTTTGTAATATGAATAAAGCTGGTCGGATGTTCATAACTGGCGGTGTTTGTTTGACTGGCAGGTGGTTCTAGAGTGTTTTGTGAAGAAAGATCTAATTTACACCAAGGCCACACCTACGTTTCACCACTGGAAGGTCGATAACAGAAAGTGTGGCCTCACGTTTCAGAGTCCTGCCGATGCCCGTGCATTCGACCGAGGTGTGCGGAAAGCTCTAGAGGACTTAACGGAAGGTAAGCCTATTAACCGCTTGAAAACATCAGGGTTAGATTGACTCACTTTTCTTTACTGACGTTACTGACTCAATTTTTTCCCCTTTACTACATAAAACTTTTATATTTCCACAATCAATGTTCTTTAATGATTTCTTGACTTTTGTATCACTTTCAGTCCTCTTTTATTACACCATCAATAGCAGTCAAGGCTCACACACATTATCCAAGCAAACTAATGAAAACAAAAAATCTTTTGACTGCTCCAATTGGTACCACCGGCTGGTTTGTCGTCTGCACACACGATTTTGTTCTTAATGTACTTCCTGGTACGACCCTTTCATTTATATGCTGCTTTAGGACTGGCATTGAGACCACAGTGGCAAATGAACTTCCCTATGGTTAGAATCTTTCTGACATCCCTACCCCGACATATGCCAGTCATGCAGCAATAGTGGGCAAAAGAATGAGCATTCTTTACCCTTACTGCATCCAAGCTAATTAAACAAAATAAAACAATAAACAAACAGAACAGATGAAGGACTTACAGATATTTTTTTATTTATGTCTGTGAAAGATCAAAATAATTCGAGCTGCACATATATGTAGTCGTAAACATGTTAAATGCAATAAAATAGGGAGCGACTATCATAAAGGGCCAGACCATCATGGCCAGTCTGGGTTGAAGCATTTATAAAAACCATAGCCACTACAGTACGGACTGAAATAGGTCTAGGAAGACAGAAGCCTGAAACCACCGACAGGTTGTTTGGCAGTAAAGACTTGTTGAGTCCAAAGGATATTGAAGCTATAAATTAATGCTGAGAACTAAACCATGTATTTCACAAGATGCTAAACAATCCCCCACCCCCGACCAAGACCCATGAAACATTCCCTACACACTTTAGCCTCCAGTCAGTTAACACAACCGCAGCCACCCTCCACACACAATAACTTGTCACTTAACACAATGGCAGTCACTGACACATTTACAACCCGACCTCACCTTACAAACAACACCTCTACCAATCAACACAAAAATTCCTTCCACAGAATATGTTCCACACTCACTCACACAACTCTACTTCAATAGTACTCAACAACTTCCTCAGTCGCATTTACCCAAATATCATCTATCAATGCAACCCAACACGCCTGTTCCAATGTCCTAAATGTCCCAGTTTTGGGATAATATAATCAACTATACCCATCTAATTCTTATTGAACCTATAACGACAAAGCTGTAGTATCTGGCTCAGGTTGTAGACCATTTTAATGGTGGAGATTTTATCTACTGTGTCACATCACAGTAGATAAAATTCCACCCCTGTTTTGTTTGCTGGACAGTTTAGATAAATCTTGAGGATTTAAAATGAACATTGGAATTTACAAAAGTTCAACAAGAACCTGCTGTTAAAGTGCCAGTATCAGATACCAGAGAAAATCTTTAAAGCCCCCCACTGCATATTAGGTGGGTCCTGATGTTTAGACTCGCAGATATATGATCAAGATTCGTGTTGTAATTCATCTTAGAATATTTTTGTAATATAAATAATCAAACACTGATGGCTAGGCTATCTGCTGTTGCCCAGGTGGCAATTAGGGCTGCATCCCAACCTGTTTATCACCCAGATTTGTCTTTAACATCATATTTTACACAGTGGCAGGAACAAGCTCTCACAGTCTTGGACAATTTAGTATCTCCAGTTCGCCTCATTTGCATAATTTTAAACTTTTATTTTTACTTTTCGATGTATGAGTAAATCTTTGTATTATAATACACTGCAACACTCGAACACTGCAAATTTCCCCTTATTGAATAATAATTTCTTATCTTTGTGGGCGGATTAGGGGTTAGCACTGTCGCTTCATAGCAAGAAGTTCCCGGTTTGATTCCCGAGTTGCCCAAGAACTTTTTTTCAGACTCTGCATTTTCTCTCAGTGTCTGCATGCAATGCATAAACTATTACCATCCAGCCAGTATCTAGTTTTACCACTTCCTTATCCCAATTAGGGTCAACAGTCCAAAACAGGTGAACTGGAAGTAAAGTTGAAAGCAGAATTGCACAGGAAATTAATTTAACATGTGTAATATAAGTTTTCATGTCACAAATGTAACCCAAAGTGTAACAATTTACATTAAAGTTCTAATAAATAATCAAAATGAACATTCTCAGACAATAGTTTCTCAGCCACATAAATACTCTTGATCAGATAAGGAGTACATAAATTAGTTAGTTTCTAGTGTGTGTTGGGGCAGAAGGTCACAGTGTGATCTAATAAGGTGGTGACAGTGTTCTTGTGGGAGTGTGAAGAATGTACACACCTGGCACATCTGTTCAAACAGCAATTGTCATCAGCTTTAAATTAGCTGAATGAAACGTGTTGATTAACAGATTGCTTATTCTCACAACACATCGGGCAGGGGTCCGGTCAGTGTTGTTTGGCTTTCATTGTGAAATGTACACATTCATTCAACATGCAAAATACTGAAGCTCTATCTAACAGGCCTGTAAGGAGGCTAAATGCTAACCAGCTGCAGAAGGTACATCGTCTGGACCAAAACAATGTGATTCAGATCTCAGAGATCTGTTTTGGAATGGCTGCAAGAGTTTTATTTTTCAATCAGCAGCCACATGTTTTGGTTTTGCTTGCTTCAAATTGAGTTTTACTCCATTTCTGTCTTTATCTCTCTGGGTGCTGCTGTATCACTTTTGTCTTTGGCTTGTCAGTGTAATCGCTTTGTGCTCGTTCACAGTCTATCCAATTCCTTGTCCTACAGAACATTGCCAGGACATGCATGGTTCTATCTTGTCGTGACATCGGTGTAACTCTTTGTGTGTATGATTTTAGGTTCCACAACTTCCTCTTCAACACTCCAAAATGAAGCTGAGCTCGGAGATGACGACGTCTTCACAGTAAGCTAATTTTACCTTTAAGACGCGAGCTATGACATTGTTTATCCAGTTCACAAATTCATTCAATTCTACTGTTTGGGTGTCATTTTTTATTGGTTTTATTTGGGCTCATTCTAAACAATTAAAAGACTTACTGTACAGTGGCAGTATATTGTTTAAGCAGATGAGGCTCAAGGGCCTTAAACTACTGATCTTTTTTGATTAGTAGTCCAGTATCTTGCCCGCTATGCAACAGCTACATTAATAATTAGAATTAGAAGTACACAAGTAGCTACACCCAAGGAATTTGATTTCGGCTGATTTGTCTCTCTAGTACAGTCCGGGTATACAAACAAATTACAATCTGCAAATCAACAATACATAATGACATTTATATTTACTCAAAATATACAAACTATTAATAGTAGACTATATAGAGAGGAAGTCTGGATGTGTGTAATATTGTATGTACAATATTCAGTGACTGTTGTATATATGTGCAGTGGTACACAATATATGTGGCAGTGATTTGACCTGCATATTTCCTAGTAGTATAACTGGTGCACTTCTGCTTCTCCAAACAGAAGCTTTGGTGTAAAACATTTATTGGAAAATCATGGTTTTGTGTTTTTTTTCTTAAATCAGCCAATGAATAAAAAGTGTACAAATATCTAATTAATTTATAATGAAAGTACTGTATTAGATATTAACATTACGATCTGGTAACATTGTGTGTCTTGTTATATTTTTCTTATTTTTCCTATTGTTATCTAGACAAAATACATTCCCAGCTGTATTTATCCATTACAAATGTGCTTGTATAAACAAGTAGTAATTAACAATCTGTCTTCCGAGTTTATTGCTGTTAAATGACAACTCAAACGTGCAGTCTGGCAAAAGACTTCTGTTGTTACCTGGAGTATGTTTATTGTAGACTAGGCATACATTTAAATAATCTTCCTCCAACGTTGATAACACCAACAACACTTATGATAATTAGCTACTTGCTGGCCACCTGCTGTCTGTTATAACACATATTAGTAGTATTGGGTTGCTTTATATTAATTTATTCTTGACAATAAATCTTGTTGTTAGAGTGTTACGGACAGTTTTTGTATTAAATTTGGTACTGCCATCTGCCATGTTCATCTTAACACCTTATATAAAATTATATCAAGGTTTATTTGTCATGTACATATTTATATGTGATATAATCGGCAGTGTACTGCTTTTATAACTTCTCAGCCATGACATAATAAACAAGGTTACAACATATATACAGTATTAAAAGTGTTCAGTGTCCAAGTTATAGTGACCAACGTTGTACAAAGAATTGAATAAGGAATGTGCAACATATGCAAAGTGTGTGTGTATGTATGCATGTACTGTATATATACATATATACACACACACACACACACACATATATATATATATATATATATATTAGGGCCGGGACTTTAACGCGTTAATTTCGATTAATTAATTACAAACATTTTA
>JAOUQU010045702.1:0-17188 GCA_028566735.1 Ammoglanis amapaensis
GATTTTGTTGTCAGCACATTCAACTTTGTACAGAACAAAGTATTCAATGAGAATATTTCATTCATTCAGATCTAGGACGTGTTATTTGAGTGTTCACTTTATTTTTTTTGAGCAGTGTATTTACTCAATGGTATGAAAATCACTGATACAAAATAATTTCTTTGTAAAATTTTAGTGAATTCCGTTACTTTGTCTTAATAAGGTGATTCAATAAACCTATTTTTTGTTTGTATACAATTATCTAAATTTGTTGAAAAACATTTTTTTTCTTGTTAAACAACGTGACATTAAAAAACCTGTTCACTTTGGTAATTGTAATAAATTTTCTCTTTATTTTAAAGATACAGGAAAACATTGTGAAGATTTTTTCGGGAAACCTGTGCATGTCAGTATGTAATAATAAAATGAGTGGTGTTTGGTAAGTGTTAAACATCATTGTTTCAACAGGTGATAGGAAGGTATGTAAGTTTTAGATGTTAATTTCTCCATAATTATATGCTATTTACATTAAGTAATGTGAGCCGTAATGCGCATGCGCCGATCGATGTAACGCAATTGTCCACATGATGGCGCAAAAACACCATAAACGGTCATGAACAGTCTCTCAAACTGCTAATAAACTCGACTAGCATGACAAATGAAGACATCCGTATTGCCAAAGCAGTTACACATGAATACAAATGACAATCAAAACAACAGAGGTTTACAAACTATATACAGGAGCTATACAAATATATAAAATACATTAATTTTAATAAATCAGATTAGCAAGTACCTAACTAAAGTTTTTTTTTTGCTATCTAGTTAGACTAAACATTGTTTAGCAATGTAGAGCTTCAGTTAAACACCAAGTTGAACATACATATCACACATTTGTCATGTCTGTGGTGCGCTCCACCACAGTGAAACAAGAGTTTGGGAGGTTGTAGGCTGAAGATATTGTGTAATTCTTTTCTCATGACATACAGCTTTACTCAGTAATATTTCAAAATAAAATCAAGCACTTTACATTAAGATTCTGCTCGATAAACTTTTTAAGCTGTCTTGTAAGCTAGTGGGCAGGGCAGTTGAACAGTCTCTGTGACACGTTTACCGCATTCCCCTGATTTACATATTTTTTATAATGAAATCAAACATTTTTTTCTGAAAAAATGTAGACTTTGTTTAAACTGTCTTGTGATGTTCTAGTGGGATGGGGCTAGTGTTTATGGTATAAGTACATAACGTAAGTACGTAATATACTGTAGAGCACCATTATTTGACTATATTAAGCTAACTACAAGCTGACTATATTAAGCTAAAATTGTTCGTGCCAATATATATATATTTTGCATTAATGTATTTCTGTGTTTTTCTACTATCATCAGTTGTTTGGACTTTCCCAGATAGCAAGCATACGTTGGCCCAACGTTGGATCAATGACAGTGATTACGTTGACATGATTGGCACTAAAAGGACCCCGAATGCTCCACTTGGAAAAACATTGTGTTATAAGACGAGAATGCTACCCAACCAATCACCCAGACATATTTCTGTACCTGTTAATAAAACAATAAAACATTAAAGAATGACCAACTGCTGCATTGAATTTCAATATATGCTTTATGTTCAAATGTAACAAAGACAAAGCATAGATAACACTGTTATTTAAAAAAAACGAAAACATACTATGTACAATAACAAAAGTAAACAATATAATAAAACATCTGTTGTCAGGTTTCATGTTTGGGTTTACGTCCACACAGCTCGAAGAACACTGATTTCAAATGGTGCTAGAATTACAAATCACTCTATGGCACCATCTGAATTCAGCTTCTTAAAGCAGTTCAATTCACGTTGTGAGGTTCACCCAATAATACAGATCTGCAAAGAAAAATTATATGTTATATATATATAATAAACTGATTAACAGTTTATTAATAAACTTAATTAATTTGCACAGTATGTTTAATATAATTTACAACAAAGTTTTTACAGTTTGATATAGATCAACTTTGTCATACTTTGTCAAAGTTAAAACCATTATTATTTAGAAATAATAAAAGCATAAAGAGCCTAAATGAGTATATAGAGTAAAATGTAATCATCCTGTTATGATCCTTATTTAATCTGAAAAAATGGTTGAAAATATTTGTTTTGATTACTCTGTATTAATTGGGGTCCTATTTCTGCCTGTTGGCATTACTGCGTCACAGACAATGTTCTAGAAACATTCATATTCTGAGTAAGCAAAATCAAGAAATCTCACGAAGAGAAATGATCTATCTGTTGTCACAGTGAGTGATATGAGTAGGATGAGAATGCATGGAAGTTTGAATCTGGCCATTTGTTTACAACTATACTTGTGTGTGTTTTGTCCAGCAGATCAGTTTAGCTGTTGGTTTGCTGCCTGGATGCACCTGACCTCTTGTGTAATGCTCATTCAGCTCTTAAAGAGACAGGACAGCTTTCTGGGCTTAGCTGAACTGTTGAAAAGTGCGTCACACATAATTATATAAAACAATGGCTGAAATTCTTAATTATTCTTAGCAGACACTTACGTACATGATGAGACGAAGTCTCTTTTCTCTTGATATATACAAAAGTCATGTACATAGTACCACAATTGCCTCTTTTCTTCAGATTTTAATGTTTACAGATCACAGCTATTTTTACTATTTTAAACGTTAACAATGTGAACAATAAGCATATACAGCTGATTTGTCATGTTAGGTAATAACTTCAGACAAACTAACTACTATGATTTCCCTATTCAACATGACTGACAGGCCTCAACTGAAATATGATGATGCAGAACAATAATAATAAACAAACTAAAACTTTCTAAGATATAAACGATGGTAAAAATGGAAGAGAATTATGCTATAATTCCTTAACTATGAGGAAATGTAATCTTGTTTTAACCATAATCTTTGGTCCAAATTTCTAAATTATAATTGTAAAAAAAACTGTAGTCTTGAAATACTACATTTGTTATATTCAGGACATAGATATAATGTTATGAAAGATATAATACGCCCAATTAAATAAAAAAAAACCATCATTCAAATATATTTGTATTAAAATTAAATAAATCTAAAATAGACCATTCTAAAAACTATACTATCATAATTATGATATAATATTATATTAATAACAACAATAGTTGCATTGTTTATTCTAATTAAATATATTTTTCAGAAGAAATATTATTAGTATCATATCATTTATCTGCAACGTAGCCTTGATTTAAACTTTAGAAACTAATAACAATGACTATTATTTTCATCATTACAAAGTTAAACATTATAATACAAACCTAAAACATTTTTCTGTTTTGTAGTAATAATAGAATGTAAGGGTAATATCATTATTATTTATTATTATATAATACTATTTAATAACAAGTATTTTGATTTTGAAACATTGTAGGCTGAGTATCTGATAACAGCTTAATAATGACAATAAATACAGGATTTAAAGCTACACAAAGCTCTACCCCATTCTCGGAAAACAATTTAGTTGTTTTCATGCGCGTCATTCAGTCAGAACCTGCAACTTATTATAACAGCGACACCCACAGGACAAAAAAAGAGATTCAGGCTTCAGTTGTTTACTTCCACAGGTTATTGCGCATTAAACCAGAATCACGGCCAGACCAGCGTAAAAAAAATTGCGAAAAAAACTGCTTACCAGTGTAAAGATTACAGTTAATGGTGCTATTTTTCTGTAAATAAATAAGCTGGAATTGATAAGGTAGAATGATGAAGATAATGATGGAACTGTACTGATGCTGCATATAAAAACATAATTTTCATTATCTAATAAAATGTATAGAAATATAATATCATATAATATAACGCATTTTATTATAATATACTATAACCACTGCAGGGTGGGCGAGACCACACACCCTCTCAACTAATTAAAACAATAACTATGCTTATTTAGTTTTGTTTGTGATTATAGAAACGACACCAAACCTGTTTTACACATTTAATGCAACAATATATAATAATAGTTCACTAATATTAACAAAACAACACTTTTCGTCAACTACCCGAAACACGTAGTTCTAGCACATTCCGTATCCAATTTTCTAAAATCTGGCAACACGGACATAATCACGCATCTCGTTGCGCAGCATCCTTTCCATCCACTGGTATAGACTCGGAACGCTGGTGACACGCTGAGCCGTTTAAAAACATGGACACGTCCCAAATCCGTAACGAGTCCACTAGAAGTAGTGCGGAACATTTAAAAGTACATCCGAAATACATGAGAAGTATCTTCGCATGATGACGCAGCAGAACGTCCGTGACGTGTCCGTGCTTTCTGATCACGCCAACACTCCTGTAAGATGTAGTAAAAGGACGCTTCTAGTGGACTACGTAGTGTGGCGGATGCGGTTTGGGATGCAGCCCTCTTGCGCAGGTGAAATACTTTCTGACGCAGTAATATATCTGCACACGGCCCTAGGCCCGTCCATTGATGTTTATGTGAGGCGTTTCGCAATCACTTATTAAAGTGATAAGTAATGAAATGACATGTAATGAAATAATAGCACATTAATACAACAGTAAAGCCTGTAAAGTTTACGTGTACTTATGACGTCTATGACGAAGAACCTTATATTATTTATTCTCTATTTATCAATAAGTCAATTATGACGCAGATAAAATAAAAAACACGTACCTGAGTGAACTTGTGGCTTAGAACTCGTTCCATGTACTTTCACTGCGCTTCTTTCGGTCGTACTTGCTCCTGAACTGCGTGGGTTGTTGAATCGGAGTCTCTTTTGCATCATTGCAGGATCCCAGACACTTTTCCACGGCGCAGCACCCGCGCCCCGCCCACAGCACTCCCTCGCGTCTTGATTGGTCGTGCGTTGCTGCTCTGGTTGCGTCACGACACAATCACATGTGGCTGACGCGTGTTTACAAACATTGCTGGAGATCACGTGGTGCGTGGACCTTTCCTATTGTTCGCCACGGGACAGAATGAGAACAGATCCGCAGTACAGTGCGCTGCGCCAAATACGCACCCGAGTGCTTGAGCCAGTGTTCATGATGCACCACACGCAGGCTTTGATTAGTTCCTCGACTCGTCTTACATTGTGTTTTAGGATCAATTCCTATCAGATTTTCCTTGGAAACATGGCAGCCTATTTGTGACGCAACTGTAGCAACATTTGGAAAACATTTTGGAAAACGATTCCATGGCAACATAATGAAGCTGATTGAAAAAACATAAGCAAAGTTAGAATCTTGCCATTCAAAACTATGGTACTAGGTGACACTTGAGAACCTGGAACAAATTTTCTTCATTGACACAAACACATTTGTACATGTTTATACATCACCAATACATGCTTTTTTTCTAGAGAATAAGTTTAAGTATTCATACCATGCTCATTTCCTTAGTAGTAAGGCTTTTAAAGCATTTAGGATTTTTCATCGCTGACTTACTTCAGGATTATGATATAAAATTATATAAAAAGAGAACAACATGAGTGTTTGAACACACCCACTGAATATTCAACCACTCGAGCAAATACAGCCTATTAAGAATAGCAAATCTACATTCTGCAATTTTCTGAAGTGGCAATAATAATAAAACAAGACAAGCTAGATATCTGACGATTTACTGATAAACAGGCAGTTGCTATTTAGGGAAGTTGTAGCCTAGTGGTTAAGGTTCTACAAAAAAAGCTCTCTGTCTCAAGTAGTATTATTACTATGATAGTAATGACATGTTGTCACTGCATTTCTCCTGAGCAAAGAACTTGCCCCTTGGATGCTTACATAAATAGTTCTCAACCTTGTTTGTACCACATACTGTTTTCTTATAATATAGAATTTCGTGGAGCCAGTGTGGGAAATAGGATTTATTTGCAATGTCTACAAGATATGTACCATCTACCTTGTTGCTTAGATGCTGCTGCCACCCCTGGATGGTATGAAACAATAAAGTAAACTAGCAGTCTAGCAGTTCCTTATGCTGTAATGCAGGGTAACTGGGTAATTAATTTCTAACAGGGTTTACATGAAAGATCTGAACTGTGTTGGAAGGCTGAATCAATTAATCTGCTTTTAATTATACTTCTATGGTAAAAATGTTTAATTATATATATTTGATAATCTGATACAGATAACGTTTTAGAATATCCTGTAAATATGGATGTAAATGTATATATTGTGTTGAAAGTCAAAGAGACTTTCTCTAAATCTCTAAGAATAAACCATCATTGTATTATCGTTTTCTTTATAATGGTTTGTCATGTTTTTTTAAATAAAAGCAGCACAGTTATATTGCATGCACAGCATAAATACTTGTTAGTCTATGTTTATGTCTGACATACTGCAGGCTGGACTTGGTTAGGTTTCCTGGCCCACAAATCACTGTTTGCAAAAACATTTAAAGACTGCGATGTTTATGTGTACACGCTAGGTGGCACTGCTGGCCAAAGTTGAATTGCTATGCTGCATGATTGGACAAAGGGCGTTTGTACCTGCTTCAAGTAAAACCACTCGAACATAATATTAGCCAGGATGCTTGAGTAAACAGTTAGGTCTTAAATATCTTATTACATTTACACACAGCTGACTGTATACAGTAAATAGTCTCTTAGCTAAAAGATTTTGTAAAGGTTAATGAGCCTTGACTTAAAGTATCTTAACACTGAATACAATAGGGACTAGTTTCCACCTTTTACTGCATTTTATATACATATTTTGTGATCTGTGTACAGTTCTTGCTGACTTTTGAAAATGACTTCCACTCCCTGCAGGTTTAAAAATGGTACATTGATAGCCCAGTAGGTAAGGTATTTCACCAACAACCACTTCAGGCCCCACCAGTACCAGATTACAGACGGTTTCAGATAAAACTATAATAAATGGTTTCAAAAACGACATGGTCCGTTTGCTCAAACTTAATTGTTTTGAGTTTTGAGAACCTTTATACTGCATTCTGTGGCCAAACTCTATACTTAGACTTCTATAAACTTGAATATATTTCAGCAACATTAACAAATGATTTGTGTTTTAATTGTTCACCGTTATCCTTTGACTTCAATTTAGTTCTTTCAACCACATGCTTGGGAGCATGTTCTCATTAAAACATCCATGCAATGGCTTTAATTAAATTAAATTAAATTAAATTTAATTAAAACCAATTAACTGGAAAAAAACAGATATTCAATATTGTTGAAGGTAAAAAAGAACAACAAGCAATAAGATGGACAGTTATAAGTGGGGAAATAATAAGTGATCGTTTTAGAAACCTGAAGCATAGATGCAGACATAGAGTCTGAAATCTGTATTTCCATTAGTCGGCGGGGTATCACGCTTGCCACTGGGTGCATTATAGTGCTGATCACAAGCCCAAACACATAGGAAGGGTTGTGTTACGAGTACAGTTAATCAATACAGTGTATTGATTCAAATCAACAATGCAGGTCACAATCTGCTGTGGTGACCCATAACATGAGCAGCCGAAAGTGTTCACATATCACAAGCCAGAAATGTTCTGCATAAAATACTATATTATAAATATAATACTATAAAATACGATGCTGCAATATCAGAATTTAGTTTTTCTATTATTAGGATTTTAACTGGTTTCATTCATGACATTAATGGTAGTTACTAATTACTGTTTTATTGTACACAAAACAAACTCATTGTATCTCCAATCCACTTTCAGATTTTTGGGTTGTAAGCGGAAGCCCGAGCACCCTGAGGAATATACGCAGAGACTGTGAGAACATGCAAAGTGCAAACAACCCCAGGACCTGCTTACTGCGAGAAGACAGCGCTACCCATTTAGCCAATGTGCGGATCAAGTATTGAGTCAATAGACCCAAAGTCAACTCTACATTGTATAAACCAAGACTTTGCTTATTCACTGTTGTATATTAAACTCACAAACAAAACATTTTCTCAGATTCTATTGCCATTATTTATTAATACCTTAAAACTTGACCTGCACTGCCTTTTCTTCTAAACACAGATGAGTTGGTTATTGTTTAGAAAGGAGACGATAACATGCTCCACTTTCTGTCTCTCTCTGGATATTTTCCATAATGGACTGTTCTCAGCTATAATTACATGTATACCCTGAGAGGGCTTTTTTACACTGCAGTGTTTCTGCTTGTTTCTTTCCTCCGGGCTGATACACTAGTGTTCAGATACAGTGTCTTTGGTTCTCATGTCTTTAAGTTTTATGGAGGATTCGAACCATGCCTTCTCTCAGGGGTGACACTCCCCACCATATGGATTCGTTTAAGCCAGACATTAGGAATGCTTACATTTCCTTTCAGTCCCTTGTCAGACAACACCACTTCTGTCTCCTTTATTTCGGAGTTTTATTTTAGGCCTAAACTGGTTGTGACAACAGTATAAGTGAGCTTTAACACATTCAAAAACATGGTTATAGCATTAAATGTATATTTGTGTTTTATGTTTCATTGTTTTTATCATGAATAAAATGTTTATTATGAAATGTGGTCAATAATTTCCAATGTGATTTTGGAGCAACATAGAGGTTTGCACTGTGGACTAAACAAGAAAATCCTGGTTTTATTAGCTGGTTGAGTGTGTGTTTACTTCCTGTGTTAAGCCGAAATGTCCTGCTACAAATAATATGCCATTGTGTTGGTGTTTGAATATAATATACTATAATAATAATGTAGAGTAGTGTAAATGATAATGACACGATGAGTGCAGCCATTGATTGGCCGCAGTGCATTTTTTTTTACTTCTAAGCACTGATACAAACTGTATCAGATGTGCAATGTAATGGTTAACATACACAACACAATATTGGACAGGTATACTTTACTTCAAAAAGAATGAAAGTATTCAATTCAAATAGTATAAAAATGTAAACCTTTATTCCAAAACGGGAAACATTGGTTTTGCATCAAACAAATTGAATAAAACACAGCAAAACAAATCGATACAGCGAGAAATACACATGATGGCAGATAGCAGACAGACCTTGTTGATGTTATTTCATGGTTGGAACTGTTTGTTCACTCGTTTGTGCTCTTAGCTAAAGACTGTGTAACATCTTGCTAATGCTCACAGTTGTTCTAAAAGCTTGTTTGTTTCAGATCAGTAACTAATGCCAATGGCACTGGTGTTGTAACAGCTGTAAAACATATGCATACAAAATACATTATTCAAAACTTGCGTCGGGACTTGTCACCTAGAGCTGAGTTGTTCTGTAAGCTTTCTCAGCAGGAACAACTGCACCTGCTATAATATCCTGAGCTATTCACATCACAGCGCTGGCTTTGAGCCAATATGTCATTGTCACCTGAAGTCTGGTGTCCAAGAAACAGAACTGAATGACATCACATCTGGTGACGATGGATGTATTGACCTGCCTTATGCAAAGCTGGCATGCTGGCTGATCGAATAAGCGAATGCTTGTACACTCACTAAATTACATAAATCATAGAACTCCTATACAATGTTGAAAGACTCTCGTCAAAGTTTTACACAGTACAAGATTTACCAAATAAAATAACATATAAGCAGTAAAATGAGGTAAAATACAAAAATAAACAATGTAAAAAGACATTTTTACTAGCTCGATGCAGTTTAAAACTTCTATAGCTATACAAAATTCTCACAAACACAGACAGATGGGTGGAAGGAGTTAGCATATGTAAATAACAAGTAAATTGACTGATCCTTCTCCCACCGTCTCATTCACGCCAGCTGGCAGAGGCAGTGAGAGACTGAGGATTTAGATATTCATTTCAAAGATTCACAAACAACTGAATTTTTACTACGAATGGCACAATTTGTTTTATTTTCTTCATATTAAGTCTTAAAATAGCTTGTTAAACAAATGTAAAAAAATGCTTGTTAGATCAGCAAATATCACTCAAGCAAAAATACCTTTAGAATGATAAAAGTAAAAAAGAAAACAAAAGAATGCATTACTCATCAAATAATGGTTAACATAATGACAAACCTTTAGTGTAGAAAAATAGAGGCACTTATGTATATTAAAATTGTGTCATTAAACATTTTGCTAAACTTTTACCCACGTTTCTCCCAATTTAGGCAAGTCAAACGGCTGCTGGGGATTCTTAGTGGTGACTAAACTGACACAAACTTCCTGGAAATTGATCTGTGCGTCTCTTTCCTGGATTTGTATGTGATTTCATGCATGAAGCCCCCCCTTCCCAATCTCTGCATCCCAACACTTCTGTGCAAGGACCTTGGGCAACCAGAATCCTTACAAAGCATTGCAAGTAAATTTGTCTTATTAGAAGACATGTGAACGTTTGACTAGTTGTCGGTAGAGGAGCAGAGATTTGAACATGTGTGTTAAAGAACTCATACAACAACACCTCATACTCTGGTTATCCTGGATGTATATCAATTCTGGTAACCCATAACACATGATAACTTTTGACCTGAATGCTGCATGGAAGAATTGCTTATTACATACGACTTCCCTTATTGTTAAGTTATAATGTGTAATGGATTCATTTTTCAAACATTTGACTTAATTTAGGAATTGTACATCCTCTGGTGGATCCATTTTTGGAGAGTTTTATATTAATAATGTGGAAATGGTCTAAAAAAGTTTAGACTATTAAGAAAATAAAAATAATAATACTGACCAATTTGAACTGTTGCAACATTTTAAGATTTAAGCCTCATTTAGACCAAAATTTTCATTCGTTTATAATATAGTACAGATGTTACATTTTCATACTTATGATCTTCAGTCCAAACCCGTCACCACTGGCTGGTTTTCCTGTTTCAACGGGCCAAGTGTTTAGATCGGAGGGCTCACCGCCTCATCAGAATCCACTTGAGTTTGGGGAGCAGAATGGCCATTGGTGGGGGGTGGATCTACTGACTCGCCATTAGTGGTGGGCTTTTCGAGAGGCTCTTGAGGTGGCAGTGGGGCTACAGATAATAGAGTGTTCCCTTGATTCAGTTCATCCACCTGGTACATCTCTTCAGTCTAAATAAACAGGAGAAAACACTGGTCAGCAATGTCTTTATTTGAAATAAAAAGGTTGGTAGGCATGTAACAATGCACCACAAGACAAAATTCGATGCACAGGTGTCGTTGGTAATTTATGAAAAATGAATTAATATTTACTTTTAACAGCAGATGGCCCTGCTGCCACTTTTTTCAGATTTTTAATGGCTTTTTCAAGGCATTCATTTAAACATCAAATGATTAGGAAAAATATACATTTTATAACATTAATGTTAACATAAATTCTAAACATCATTCAAACCCTGTACAGAGAAGTACTGTACGCACAATTACTGTACACAGAAGTACTACATACATAATAACCGTGCACAGAATAACTGTACACATCTTACAGCAAAATTCTATATGTAAGGATACTTATTTATTTAAATTATTTATTTATTTGTACATGCTTTGGGCCTGTACGCTCACTGCTGCACCCTGGTGCATGTAAATGTGTGTGTCACTCCATGAATTGGGTTAAAATGTGTAGGACAACTAACTACATATGTTAAAAAGCATGTTGGTGAAAAGAGTAATTTAGATTCTAAACATTCAAAATTTTAAACTTCGGGCATTTACTAAACACAGAATAATGATGATACTTTAACTTTCATTTATTTCTTTGTATAATGTAAAATTGGTAGTAAAAAAACACAGAAAAGGAAATGTGCAACAAATGTGTTTTGCATAATTTGCACCTACCTTATAATTTAAAACGATGTATAATATTTAGATAAATAAAAGATAAGCACATGTGCAATATTAATTTTTTAAGAGGAAAAAAAATAAACAAAGAAATAAAAACAAAGAACATTCTGTCATAATCTGTCTTCAATTTCATCCCGTTGTATCAAGGACCCAGTGTTGTGAATCACCACATTGCATCATGGGTGTTTCCTTACATCTCTACAAGTAGGTGAGCATATTTATCAGCAGTCACTCCACTCCACATGATCAGCTATAAAGATAGTAATAGAGGGTTATTCTCTGCAGAGACATAACCATCACCAGGAACCACAGAATGCTAGGCAATCAATCAGTGAGTGACAAGTACAGCACTCAGGGAAACATAACACGCAGTGGCTAAAAAACATTTACCATGCCACCCATCACCTGGTTTCCACATCCTTCCTGTTGTGGCAACTGGATTAAAAAGGGTTAGTTCAGTGTGGGGTCTTTGTAACAGTCATATTTAAATAGCAACAAGAGAATACTAAGCACCCAGCTGAGTTACCAGAAACACACACAAGCTCAACGGCGAAAACAAGACAATAGTGAGGACATTAGTATTTTGGAACAATTTTTATTCCATACACACTGGAGGTAAGTAAGCACATGTACCCAGAGCGGTGGACAGCCCTTGCCTCGGTGCCCATGGAGCATGAATTAAGATCCTTGCTCAAGGGCAATTCAGTCTTGGCTTCACAAAGTCGAACCTTACAATCACAAGCCCAGTTATTTACCCAGAAGGCCACAGCTTCCTCAATTACAGGTCGATCATAGTCAAGTGATACTCTACTGTATCTGATACCCTGAAGTTATTTTTAGAATGACTTTGTTGTATTTTTAATAAAATACCATCCATATAAATCTATAGTTTCTGGCTTTTCTTTATACTACATATATGCAGCTGTAACTAAAAACGATCATCATATAATATTTAATTTCTAAAGATGTATTTTATTTAATTTATTTTAATGGAGTTAAATGAAACTAAAACCATTAAATTATAAAAAGTACTTTAGAAAGGGATGTGTATGCTTATTAAACTAGGAATCGATATTGTGTTTTTTTCATGCTTTTGGGCAGATTTCTGACTGAGTTTTGGTTGAAAATAACTGTCAATGCTGTTTTGCATTTGGCAACCCTATTTACTACAGAGTCATGATTTTAGCAGTTGTTTTTGTGATTGGAAATTCTAAATACAGAACATACTTAAATAAGTACAGCAGATAAAATCCAAAAAGGCACAAAAGAAAGCTTTATTTACAATAAAGCAACTTGTTACTTTGCACCTCTGTAAATAATTTTAATAACAATAATTTTTAAATAAGTTTTAGACATGTAGCTTTCTCAGAATGGAGGGGTGAAGCGTGAGTCTGCAGTGCAAATATTAAAAGGACATAAGGAATACGGTTGAATGATTTACTATTGGAAAGAAAACTACAGTTGATCGTGCTAAGTGTGTTACGGTGAGGAACTGACCAGTTGAACTTTTTTGGCCTGTCTCTGTTTGGCTTTTAGGAAGTATGCAGCGATAAGCAAAACGGCAAGTAGAAGTCCAGCAACTAGTATTGAGATCAAGATTGTCCGGGAGCCTTTCACCAGTGTGACCTCTTCAACTCCGATCTGCACAAAATATACAAATATGTTCATAGTCAGGTATTTATATTGGTAGAGCATAAACACGATTCTAAACAACATATTTCAATAGGAGCTGGGGGTTTTATATAGACCGAGGATGGGGCCCTAAGCTCGGTTTGGTTGCTTAAACTGTTAACTGGAAAATGTTGTTCTCTCAGCGTCTCTCAGCCAGTGACTGATCTTATCCCTGATGATTTCTTTTGATGGAGCTCTGTTGGAACGAGGTGTCCATGCTGACTAAGCTGAGCTTATTGCAGATGCTTGTGCTGTCTCCGTTGTTTATGTGTTGTTTCCTTTCACTGATATTTCACATATAATGACTTACAGATTCGCTTTGCTGCTCCTTAAAGAACGTCTATCGTTGAAATGTGGGAAGGCAGTGGAACCAGAAAGGTGTACAGGTTTCATTCATTAAAAATAAGCACTTACAGGAGAAAATATTCTGAATACAACTACTACATGACTGTGGTATCAGTTATGACTTAAACTATACTTCCTAAAACGGCATGCTTTCAGACAAAATATGTTTGTGTGATGATCGTACCATATCCTTGATGTTGTCATTAAACATATCCGTCATCTGGGCATTCTCTGGAAAATAAGTATAAAACAATCATTTACAAATAGCAATATGATAGTGATTTTTAAGCTTAATTTATTTATTAAGCAGCTAAGCAGACATGCATTTATTTTACCATATCAATCCTGCAACACTAGCTTAAAGCCTAGATGCATTACCCACAAACTTTTACTAGGGTTAGGGTTCGGAATAGGGTTAGTGTTGGAGCCAAAGTTAGGTTTACGTTGGAGCGTAAGTTGGGGATAGTGGTATTGTTGGAACTAGTGTTAGCGCTCAAGTTAGAGCAAGATATAGGGTTGTATCTTGGACTAGTTTTAGGGTTGGAGCAAGGGTTAAAGCTAGATATAGGGTTGGATCTGAGACTAGTTTTATGGTTGGAGCAAAGTTTAGCGCTAGATATAGGGTTGAATCTGGGGCTAGTTTAAGGCTTGTAATTTTAGGGCTAGGTTTAGGTTTGGATCCGGTGATAGGTTGAGGGTTGGATCTGGGACTAGTTTTAGGGTTGGAGCAAGGGTTAGCGCTAGATATAAAGTTGAACCTGAGACTAGTTTTAGGGTTGTAATTTTAGGGCTAGGTTTAGGTTTGGATCTGGTGATAGGTTGAGGATCTGGGGTTAAGCTTTATTTAGGGTTAAGGCCAAAACACATTTTTACATTTCTCTACAATAAAATTGTTTTATTTTGGAATCTGATTATTGCATTTTATGCCATATTATGCATTAGGTTTACCAAAACTACAGAAACTGGGATGGTACAAAAAGTAAGAAAACTATCAACATCACAAAAGGGTAAATAAATGTAGAAACAGGCAGTATAAAGTCAGACCTTTTATGCATTCTCCAGACAGGATCAACTCATCATTGTTGTTTTGTTGATAGATATCAAGCTTGCTGATATTACCACACAGTTGCTGGAGGACACTAGAAATCTTTGTTCTGCTCTCTCGCTAATAAAAACAAAGGACAGACATTATTGAACAATAACTGTAACCCTCTGTAACACATTCATATTTGCTGCCTTTGTCGTTCTCTTTGTCTCTTTTTGTCAAACGAATGCACAGAAAAGTGCTGCTCATGTTCGACCACATAATCTAAATGTACAAAAGTGTAACAAAAGTGTAACAAAAGCAGATTTTTAATAAACTGATTTTTAGAATGCATCTTTAAAGTATTGTATGTAGGCCATTGAAAGCTTGGATAGTCTCCAGCACCCTTACACACCCTGATTGGATAAGCGGTAAAAAAGGTGAGTGAATAATGCACTTATAGTAGGAGGATTTTGCCTCCAAGGAGTAACATGAGTAACACATCTGACTGTAAGTCAGTATCGTGATAAAAATATATAAAATATTATTTTACTGCAATACACTGATGAAAAATCGTCACTATTTTTAGATGCATTTGATAACCTACTAGACCGGTTGAGCTAATTTGAATAAAATCTGTAAGCAGAAATAATTACTGCTGTAAAGACATCCCACATTTAATGATCACAAAGAGATGTGGTTTAAAACCTGTTATCAGTGTGAACATGCATTCATAAATAGAGTTGCATGACACCCAGGCCTCAACGTCTAGATATAAAGCAAGTCTAGATGTAGCTCTTAGTTTTGGTGATGGATGAGAAAGCAACCTACACAGTTGGACATCTTTTTAAGCTTCAGTTTGATGACTTCACTGTCCCTGACTGAGTCGTGGTCTACACATGTAATCCTCTGTGGAAAAAAAAAGAAAAAATAGTATTTAATATATTTTTTCAGACACTCGTAATAACAAAGCAGTTATAATATAATACAAGGAATCCGAAAAGGAAGCTCTCCTATGAAAATACTTTTAGTGATCCGATTTTTCTTAATTAAAAAAATCATAAAAACATTTTCATCCTGAGAATAGGACATGAATAATATAATATTGGCTTTTTAGATTTTACAGTTATTGTGAAGAATTCTGTAGAATAAATAAATAAGGATACAGGTTCTATTCTTTCCTCAAGTTACTATCTCATGTGCTACTTCTGGGTGTTTATTTTACATTACTAAAGCAATATAGTTAAAATAATATTCTCTCAAAATCATCCAATGTTAATGTTTGCTGTATTATATTAAACTTCATATGATCGTAGAACTATTCTGAACAGGAATATGTCGAGAGAAACAAAACACAAAACAAATGAACCCAGTAATAAAATACGTTTCATTACGTTTTGACTGCTTTGGTAAACAATAAAATAAAGATTTGCTTAAAATACTTTTACAATCACGAGTAGCTTCTTACTGTTTGCTGGTTGGTAGTGGCACTCTGTGAGGCTGGTGTGCCAGGGTTCTGATCTAACATGGGTGTCTTTTTGGTCAGACTGGGAAAACCTGAATCCATCTGGTTTGGAGGCTTTTGTGTCACTGTGAAAGAAGAAGAATGGTTTTAGATTTCAATTTATTGCTTTTTTAAAACAAGGTTTAAAGGTTTAGAATGTAAATACCTTGTACTTTTTTAGCTGGGGTGGGAGGGACACCATCTCCACGAACCGGTGCTGCCATAGTTTTAGATGAAGTGGTTTGATCTTGGCAAGTCACTCCTGAAATAAATAATTAACACATAAAAATGGCATTAAAGTGGTTTAGAGGTTCTGAGGTTGAGCGGTACAGTGCTGGCTTAATTTAGACCCTGAAGGTATCCTGATGCTGGTCCGTTTTTGCCTTTGTGGCCAAGCATCAGTGTTTTGAACTGAATTTGTGCAGCTACAGTGCAGAGAACACAGCAGTGGGGTGATGTGGGAATATTTAGGTTGGTTAAATAAATATAGTTCCATCCTCCCTCCCTAGCAAACAAAGTGTCGGCTGTGCTACACTATGTGCCTACCCATCCAGTGGCAGTACAGAGGGGGGTCAGAACTTAAATGCTGATAGGCTTACACACAAACATGTAATGCATGTTCTCCCTGTTTCTGTCTGGGTTTCCTCTGAGTACTCTGGTTTCTTCACTCAACCCATGTAGAGTTAGCATGTTCTCCCTGTGTCCACTTGGGTTTATTCTGCTTTTCTCTCTTAGTCCAAAACATGCATTGAAGACTGTAATTTTGATTTTGTCATGTAGATATGATCTTGGAATCGTTAACAAACCACTGTATATATATATATATATATTAGGACTGTCCACAACCAAGGATTTTGTTGGTCGTCATTTACTTCAACTAATCGACTAATAGTCGACTAAAAATATCATTTAGACCGGGATACATATTTGTGAAG
>JAOUQU010045907.1:0-17181 GCA_028566735.1 Ammoglanis amapaensis
AAATACTCTGGGATCGGTAACGATCCACAGAGTGACCCAGGGTCGATTTCGACTGGAGGGTAAAAATCATCATCATAAAGATGTAATACATGTTTTTCTTGGTATATAATTTTCATGAAAATTTGTGTAAACCACTGCTGGATCCTTGAGTAAGATCCTTCACCATATCTGCTCCAAGAGCACCATTTGATGACTGACCCTGTAGTTTGAGCCCAAATCCCACACAAGTTGAGATATGCAAATAAATAATTTCATTGTACAGTACATATATATGTAATGACAAATAAAGACATTCTATTCCAAATGAAGAAAACAACGAGACAATTTACTTTAGAATTAAGTAAATTACCATTTGCAAATGTGCATTGCAACACTTTTGTCCTCAGTTCCTACACATGTCTAGTCCCAACATCTTTGTAGTGCAAGCATCAAATTTACACAATATAATAAAGCTCAACAGTGAATACACAGACCACTCTTCGAAACACACAGAATGTGAACACAGCATCAAACTGAAGGTAAATAGTAAATTTAACATAAACATACACACAAAACAAACCGTTAATCAAATCATGAGATGTCGTGCTCTAACGCCCAATGACGCACACAAAGAAAGTGCAGACCCCCTTGTTTTACTAAACTGGTGAGCAAAAATACAGATGAGATCATGTCTAGTAATCTGCAGTGTTTGTTTGAAGCACTGTTCAAAGCACTGTTACCATGTTAGAAACAAAGTGTAATAAGCCTGATTAGAAAGCAAGCTAGAAGATAGAAACATTTTCCAAAAATTGTATTATTACTATATAACATAGAATGATAAGGTAACCATATAATTATATAAGGGACAGTGTAGCCTAGTGGATTGTTGGGCTATCAGATTGAAGATTGGGGGTTCAAATCCAGGTTCTGCTACACGGCCGATGTTGGATCTTTGAGCAAGACAGAAGATAGATTAGGTTTCCTATAAGTAAATGTGTTTATGTGTATTTATTGTAGTGAGTGAGTGAGTCCAAGCTTAAACTGCATAGAATCAGTTTTGTTTCCCAGTGACAGAGCATGTTAAAACTTGAGCTTACGATAGGACAGAAATTGCTCACTTTATCTGCTGTGACGTCTATGTAAATGAGTAGAAATGACAGATTGACCTTCGCAGTAAGCATAATACATATAGATCCCTTTTTTATGTGTTCCTGTAATGTATACTACCTCTCTTGTGAGTTTCAGTCTCATTTTGGCCGTTTCCTCCCCCCTCCCTCTTGCTTTGCTGCAGTGTAATGGCAGCAACCTCTGTTTGTACAAGGCTTTTTTTCCCTGCGTCATTGCTCACCACATTCGGATGTAAACATGCACACATTACATGGCAACATGACCACATACATGCTAGTAGTTTCTTAAATGAGCTGAAAAAACATTCATTATTGTGTATGTGATCCAAAATGAATGCTATTATCCCAGTTTACTACTAATAATATTACAATTCAGTCAGTTGAGTCCGGCATTTAAACTAGTTATAGCAAAAGTGTTAAGATTTTGCCATAAGTTGCTCCGTTTGTTTCTGAAACTACCAGACACATAACAGTCAATTACCAGAAACACTAGCTTTACAAAATGAAATGCCTAGTGATACTGGAATGAGTTTTATGTTCCACAAGACAATGCTGTTAGAAAACTTTGTTTTGTTTAGTTGGTGGTGGTTTAGCACCTCCATTAACACTCGACAGTAAAGTTCCTTGTTCATCACTGTCATTAAAGCACTATGCTTTGGATAGAATTCTGTATAGATGCAGCCTCTGCTACAAGTAATCCCCTTGTTATATTCCATTTTACATGCATTTTATCTTTTAACTAAAAAGGTGACATGCAAAATTTGTGGGTTTTTTTTTTGTATTTTAGTCACTTCGGCTCTTATAAACAGTCCAAATTAGAGAAAAGTCAATTCATCCATTTTCTGTAAATTATTCAAAATACTTTTCCGTAATTTTGTGACATAATAAAGAAATGATTTCCATTGTATTCTCCCTGGTAACATACGACCAGAGCCTCTGAAACTAAATCACTTTGGAACTTTGGTCTTCTGCTTCTACGGTTCATGGCAAGTCAGCAGATGAGAGATGAGTTAACTACTTTAAAATCATGTGTTTTTCTGTTTCTGTTGGTCATGTTTTGCCATGTAGTACAAGCTAACTGTGCTAGAGCACTGTTTTTCTCTTCTCTGAAATGCAAAAGCAGGCGATCCAGTTAGTTTATAGCTCGGTATTTTCTAAAAGTAAACTGTTAAAATTATGTCTAGACTGAAATGAAATATTATGCAACCCACAATGGAGACAGCCAGCAGGTAGGATGTGTCTCAAAATTATGTAAGTGCACTGTAATGTAGTGTGCACCGAGCACGTATCGCACACTTTCATGGGAAAAAAAGTCAAACAGTCGAATGCTATACTTCAGGAAAGTCACAGATAATATCCATCCTGGTACTTTCAGTACATTATGTTTTATTGTGTTTCTCACACTGACTAAAACACAGTGCTCAAAGTGTGCAAGTGCACGATTTAAGACACATCTTTAGTATCTCTTAATATTAGCTGTTTTAGCCTCACTTTATAAATGTTACCAGAAATAAAAGTGCATTTCCCATGGAATTCCATAATTTGACTGGTTTGAACATACAATGTTGAATAGTGCATCTGCTTTCCTTCATTTTCATGTGTCTCCGAGTGTAAACACTGGATAAGTGGGATGTGGCCAGCAAAAGCTTATTAGCATAAACATGGAGCAGTTCAATACATAGTACTCTCAAATGAGCTTAAACTGTCAAGACCAAAACAAGTAATAATAATAAACAATATAATATCTCTTTATGTGAGATTTCGTGCAAAGAACTTCTTTTATAGCGCCCACAGACCTATTGTAACATGTTTAAAAAGCACAATATTACCTTTTTAATATCATGCTTTACCAAGAGTCATCAGAATTGACCAATTATATCCCCACTCTGAATGTGGAATTAAATGCTAAAAGCTGGCTATACGGCAAAATGAACATGTGACTCGTCTTCCTTATTAGTAGAACCTAGAAATACAGACGAATAAAGACATAGAGATTGATTGACTGATACATGATTTGTTTTAAATGAAAATAAGAAAGAGTTTTCTTTCTAGATTTGAACCAGCAACCTGACGACATCAGCACTACCCTCTACACTCATGTACACCAGCAACAAATCTATCAAAAAGCTATTTTTGGCTAACTATTTAATTAATATATTAAATCCAGCTATTAAAAAACACACATGTGCTAAGAAATAACTGACAGAAAGGAAACACAGACCATTAAGGAACTGTAAACAACATTTAAGTTTTAATGGACAACTTACTACAGTACTTTGATAGTTTCTGCCGATCTATCTTTATTTTCTGAGGCACAATCATTATAATGCCACACTTGTGTTGTTTATTTTATATGTTGCCCAAATAAACTAAAGCGCAAACTGAACATAAGTCTTATAGATACAGCAAGTCATTACTGCTGAAGAAGTAATACTAGACATAGCTGTTAGAATACTACTGGAAAGAATACATTTTGTAAATGTGTTTAACAAGTCTCCTACTCACATGTATTTGACTACAGCAACATACTTATATTAGTAAAGACTTCCACAGATAGATAGCTCCTATTATAGAACTACATTACTGCTAATAAAAGTACAATAAGTTTCAAAATAGATTTAATAACAAGGCTGGTCACTTATGCATGCCATGTAAATGTAATAAATGCAATAAATTACTTTGCCACTGTACACTCATCAAATGCCAAATCAGTTTACAACCAGGCAGCCAGGACTGAGCCGTTTTACCATCCGACATCCGGAGCTGTGCAAAGCTCTTCCAACCTCGGAAGCTTAATCGCAGTGTCATCTCAAGTCAACTAAGCAGGAGTGCACAGTGGCATTGATGTAAAATGTAAAGGGGACAGTGTAGCCTAGTGAGTAGAGTGTTGGGCTGGGAACCCAAAGGTTGGGGGTTCAAATCCAGGCTCTGCTACACTCCGCTACACTGCTGGGTCCTTGAGCGAGACCCTTAACCCTGTCTGCTCCAGGGGCGCCGTACATTGGCTGACCCTGCGCTCTGACCCACAACTTCCAGACAAGTTGGGAAGAGAAACATTTCATTGTACTGTACATCAGTATATGTGTAATGACAAATTTGAATTTGTAAAGCACCAGTATGAGTGGTTCAGTTGAATAACCATTTTTAATCCACCCTTCCACAATGTTGTTGCAATTAATAAAAGTACTGAATATAATCAATGTCGGTTGTGATGACTCTTAAATTGATTTTTTTTATTTAAACTTAAAGATCTACGTCTTAAAAGTTTCAGTCTCAAAAATGTGATTAATCACAGTGTTATACAATTAGGCTAATTTTATCCACCTACATCCACGCACAATAAGCTTTTTTCTATAGAGGCAAATATAGAGAGAGCTTGTTCTTTAGAGAGAATCTTGCACACATCATTTGTAATCTGTGAAATTATTTTAAGTTTAAGTTGAGTTTAAGTCCAGTTTTGAAGTGCAAACTTAATTGAATTTTTGACAGGTATTAGAGAAGGAGAAAAAATAGTTTAAGCTCTGGAGGCACAGGCAAACTATACTCAGAGCAGACACCCATTGCGTCAATAACACATGGTTCATTTCAGGACAAATGTTAATCTCATTGTGATTTAACATGCGGAGACTGCTGGGTAATTTACGCCAGACCAGAAATAACTGCACAGAGACTACTGAGCCACGTAATATAAAACAAAAAATGTAATATAATCCTGTGTGTAGACACAGGCCATTACTTTTACATTTAAACGAAGGTTTTACAAAAGTAGCCACTATGAATCGTATTACAATACATTCATTTTGAATTAACAATTACAGATGTTTAATCAAATGAGATTAATTGTAATTAATTATTTTATCTTGCTTAAGTGTCATAACATAAACCCATTACTGACAGCAATAAGTCGGGAGTACACACTGCACATAAAAGCCAATACACTGCAAAGTTCGTAAATTCATCCATGATAGATAATCTACGTACGAAAATATGCCAATGCCCTAAAAGATCAATTAATCATAATAAATATTCATAATTAAAGATCATTTAATATACATATACAGATAATCACAATAAAAAGAAGTCCCATAAGCAAAGGTGTTAAGATTAACTAAGCTGTTACTCTTCACTTATACTAGGGTAAAATAAATTCTTCCCAAAAATAACTAATTCAGCAGATAAGTATTTGGAAACTAAAATCAAACTGTACACATTTTAAATGACCGTTCTGCTAACCAACAAAAGACATTCTCCCCAAGTGCAATAAGCTATTTTAAAAAACTTAATAAAAAAAACTACCTATGTTGTTTTTTTACTACCTATTTAGGTTTTTTACTTAAAGTTACTTACTTTATTACTTTACGGCTCTTGATCTGCCATATATACTGCACAAATGTATATAAATATTTTATCTTCTCACATACTTATATTATTTATTTACCTGCTTCTTTACCCACCCATATTTATAACCTGTTCATAGTTTGTACATTCATAACTGTATATATTTACATTAGTTATAACTGCCATAATCTATATTTACAGAACAGTATACACTTATACTTAGTCATACTTGTAATATTATATGCTGTATAATAACCGGTTCATAGTCAGTATAACCATAACTGTATATAGTAGTACTTAGTCATAGCATACTATTAGATGTCACTATACATTGTAATATAATATTATATCTCTAGCACTTCTGGATGGATGCAAACTGCATTTCGTTGCTTTGTACTTACGACATGTGCAATAAAGTTGAATTCTATTCTATTTATTACTTCCCTGTTGTGAAGTTTCATAACATCTATAGTTAACATAATTTAAATCTTTCATTATTCACAATTTCACTATTTCAACAAGGTTCATGGCAGATGGAGAACTATTAGTTACAGCCAGATAGGCACAGCTGCGCGCGCAGAGCAAAACGCAGAACGATTTAACAAGCTCGCGCGCACCGCAGCCGTTTGTTGCGCGTTCACGCTGATGCTCCCGTGGGCGCGCATGGTCAGCAGCCTTCAAGTGCTAAAGCGACGGAGTCCTCGGTGTTGACACAATTTAAATGGCACTAAAATTTCCCTGTTTTGTTTTCAAGAAGCACGGCGCTCGCTGCTGTACGTGTCCATTCGCAGTTAGTTACAACAAACATTCTGGAATTACTCCGAGCTTTAAAACCACAGCATGACGCATTTTAAAACATTCCAGAAACTTCTAATGACCTAACAGAAATTGCTAATATATGCTAATTTAGCTACTGTACATCAGCGGGCTACGAGGATGAAGCACCAAAATAGACACATAACTCCACATAAGAAAGTGTGCGTATTATTTCAAAAGAAACGATAAATAAATACACCACTTACATGTGTTGTACAAGTTGTACATGCTTTTTTGCGTTTTCAGCCGCGCACAATTGAATCCTCCTTCATCACCTCAGACTCGCCGAAGTGCTTCGTTACAGCCGTGAAAAGACTAATAAATCTCTTTCATATCCAAGCTGAACTGCTTAGCGTTACAAACATTTCTGAACACAAACCACAGTCTGTCATATTTACAAATATTGAATAACCTTTCAAAGGCTACAAGAGATGAGCGAATGAATCAGTTATATATGAACGATTCTGGCAAACAACTCGAACGAATCGACTCTCGAACAGAAACGCGCTAAGCATTTGGTGGGAAACCCCGATTATCACTCGTGCGTTTATTTCCTCTTACTAACCCTTTAATTCTTGCCAGGACGGGAATATGTGGTCAAAACAGAATCCACCCTACAACACTATTAAGATTTTGCAGACCACTTTACAAGCTGCTGCTAAGTACGACTTATTCTACATTACATGGCAGTCACTGATTTGGAGGTAGTTGTGGATCTATTAGAACATGGAAACAATTGGAACAATACAAAAATGCACTCTGGACAGATCACCATGCCACCACAGGGTCACATGCACCTTCATCTAGGGCCAATTCAAACATACTACTCAATCCTCAATGTTTGTTTTTAATTGTAGGGACATGGGTATACCTGAAAGAGACTCACAGACATGATCGGCATGATAATTAGTCCTTATTAAATCTTCCAATTACCAAGCCTTCCCAGAAGCTTCCAGAATAACAGGGCTCATTTCTGCATACCAAGGAGTAATTTCGAATAGCCAATCCACCTATTATCATATTTACTAAACTATGACTAAAGACCATAACACACTGTTTTGAAATACTCAAGGTTTTTCTCATAACATTTCACTAGTTGTTTTTCTTGACTGTTAAAATGTAATACATGCTTTAATTGTAAGTAACACAAATAGATTGAAGTACACACATTTGTAAGTAAGTTAGTAAGTTAAACCTACAGTTGCCTCACAACTAGAAAGTCCTGACTTCAGTTCTCCATTGGAAAGGTCTGGGTTAGGGTTAGGGTTAGTTACATCCTGCACTGCGTTTGTTTCCACTGTCCAAAAACAGGCCACCAGGTTAATTGGAAACACTGAATTATCCCATCGATATCTAGACACCAAGCCTGTACAGTGTAGTGGATTCATCATGAGGGATGTGTCAGGAAGGTATAACAAAAAAACAAAAGGTGTATAACATAAATAAAGTGGAGCACAACCCCAATTGCCCTGAGGGGGCAATCAACAACAGCAGCTAAAAATAAATAAATAAAATAAATAAACAAACAGACTAATTATGCAGCAATTTATAAACTTTGTGATATATTTCTTTGTCTTTCGGTGAATCTTTTACCCCAGATGCCCTTGATGCCAAAACCCTCCCTATTTGTACAGAGAAAACCAGAGAACCCACACAGGCAAGAAAACTTGCAAAATCACACAGAAAGCACCTGGATCACCTCACCTCTGGTGCAAACCCAAAACTTTTCGCTATAATGTGAAGGCGCTAATCACTGCATCACCATGCCACCCATTGTGAAAAAACTAAGATTAACCTGCCCAAACATGAAATATCAATAAACATCCCTTGGAAATATAGAAACAAACTACTCTTAGATGACCAACTGTAGCCTAGTGGTTTGGGTACAGGACTAATAATCAAAAGAATGCGCTGGTGCTGGCTGGCACTATTGGGCCCTTGAGCAATGCCCTGACCCATCATTGCTCAGACTGTATACTGTAACTTCTGTAAGTCGCTTTTTATAAAAGCAGCAGCTAAATGCTAAATATGTAAATTTGATAAGATAGCAATTCAGCATATATCCTGTCCTTTGGTTTGATCCTCCTTTAGATGATCTGTAGGGTACGAGTTTACCCTATATACCAATTGGCAAATTCAGCGTCACAAGTATATTAGGAAACGTTTTGATTAAAACTTGAATGGATGTACTTATGACACTCAACAAACATAAGCTACCACGTCAGTTGCATTTCCGGGTAAACTAACAGTCAATTCTTGTAATATAAATTTCACGTTTTGATCATTCTACTGCCTTAAAGTAACCAACGTATCTAAGAGTGAATCAAACTTCACGAGTCGATTCATTAAAAGCATTAGTTCAAATGAATCGAAACAGTAAATTGACTCGTAATGCCCGTCGCATTACCCATACATAACCTACCTTTATAGTTGACGTCGTCCGGCATCTACGCACTTAAAGTGGGCGTGATGTTCTAGAGAAGTGCGTGGTTGAAGATTGAACTCCATGCGATTAAACAACTTAAAGGAGTTTTCAAAAAGCTTCTCGAAGCTGTGTGAGCGCTGCGAACCCACCGATCGACGTTAGAAGAGCAGACTTTGGAATTTTTATCTGCGCCACAGAGCTCGGAATGCGGACATTGGCACAGATACGGTGCAATAAGAGCCGCATGCCGACCAGATCTCTCTTAGCGACGAATGTTGTCGGTGTTGTCCTAGTATCCCGCGAATCAGCTTTTGGAAGTTCACGGGGAAACTAAGGCAAAGCCGAGAGCCGAGCCGTCCTTACCAGTGATGCGCACAGTCACACGCTCACCTGCGCAAACCAAGTTGAGTGAGCGCGGCTGCGCACTGTCTGCTCCAAACACTATAAATAACTTTACTTACTGTCATGATTCCACTCGAACCAGGTGAGACGCTTCGTATAGAACGCCATCGCGTGGAGCAGGTGTTTTTCCACTACGCCAGCTTACATACTAAGTCCTGTTAGCGAGATGCCTGACGCTCCCCTCCCCGGTTCAGTCAGTGCGTGGATACGGCGCGGTAGCCATGGGCTGGTTTGTTCTTTCGTTGTGTCATGACCGTCATGTGACAGCTTCTTTTCGCGCAACTTAAAGGGACTGCGTGATTTAAAGCGCCTTCCCACGTGACATGATCTGGAACTAAATAAAAGGAAGTGAGGACCTGGTTAAACTTTCCATGAAGGTGTTTAAATCTCCCCGACCCTTTTACACAGACACTACAGTGATCCAGAGAACAATGAACCAGATATTCATTACACCTTTGTTGCCTCAGTTCTACACTTCAGTTATTACTTACATCCATCTTGATCTAGAGCAGGGGTCACCAACGTGGTGCCCCACGAGGTCGCCCACAAGGACCTAATGAGTCGCCCGCGGGCCTGTTCTAAAAATAGCTTATTATAGCGACACTTACCAGTAAGCTGCATTAATTTTTTTGTCGCTATTCTTTTTAAAATCACACCTGCATTAGTGTAAATTAGAAAATGACAATCTATGCAATATATTGTAGCGATCGCATAATGTTATGGGTTATGTGTGTGTTTAATGTTACGACAATGTTACAATTGTTAATATACACCAGGGAAAATGTAAAAAGAATGTTATTTTATACAACAGGATTAGTTGTAAGGTAGCAGCAAGAAAGGGTGACTGTGATTTTAAAGCAACTGATTAACCATTACGTCTGTGAGTCCGGGTTCGAGGAAGGCAAATAAAAGCCGGAAAACAAAGAAATAAATCAAAGTAAGAATCAATACAGCGAGCCTGATTAATGACGTCCCAAGTTAAAACAGCAAAACTTCCCGCACAGGATCATTAGAAGCAATCACCACTAGAGGAGCATCCATTTCTTCCCATAATGCACAGACAGGAGAAATAGAATGTTGACAGTGAACCTGTCTGAGCAGGCTGAACGCTGGCCAGGATCAGATAGCCGAAATAAGATTAGAGGATCTGTAATGATCACCAGCGCACTGTCTCAGTGCGGGGTAATCGGATTAGCATCATGCTTTGTGTCCCTACTTTACTTAGTGCCTTTTAGGAGACCTAATACTGAGCTCCATAACCGAATTGGACCTAACAAGAGCTTAAACAAACAGACCAAGTCTGAGTTCTTCTTTGCCGAGTGAGCAGAGATACTCGCTGGAACCAATCATGATTTAAGATGATTTTTTTTTGTTCACTGTCCCAAATGCCCCTCGGGAGAGTTTTTTAGAAGATTAGGACGTCCCGTGATGGTAGATGCAGCCTCTCTCTTGCTGCAGGCTTACGTTACCTCTAGGGAGGGTCGGAGGAAACATTCGCAGGCTGCTCATACCCATGTTAACCCAAATGTTGGACTGGGGGGTGCGGGTGGCTGGCTGTTGACGAAGAAACAGAAGATATCGGGGGAAGAGCTCCAGCTCGGTCTGATCTGGGTCGATACACTTGATCACCTGCAGAGTTAGACAGCAAAAATGATGGAAGGTAGAGATAATGTTGGGGAAAATAAATTAAATCCCCTCTATTTCATAATGCCACTTTAACCATCTTGTGTGTCTGGCCCAAACATTATTTAGGAGATGTGAATTCTTAGTTGTGACAATATATACACGACCTGGCCAACAGTAGAACTCCACGTAGAGTTAACTGGGCTAATAGGTAAGGACCTACCACAGAATAATTCCACGATCACAATATCAGGATTCATCAGGCTCATTGTGAAAGAGTGAAACAATTTTCACACACAGGTGGAAAAGACTTTACACAGTTTTCAAAATCTCCCATTAATACAAGATCTAGAAAATGAATGTTGTAACCTCTGGACAAAAATAAATGTTGTGACAATGTAGAAGCTTGCGGAGACACACACCATGTGCAATGGTATGATACATTTATACTAAAGCAGGAGTATAAAAATACCACTAATCTATTTTAATGTACTTCACGTAAAAAGTACAATTTATTTCAATATAGTTTTAATTTAAAATTATTTTAAACTTAATTTTGTGAGCAGATCTTTTTTTCAAAAGTTGGAAGTACATAAGCTCAACAACACAAATTTAGCCACCACTGACCAATAAAAACATGTTCCTTCAAAAATCTGGACCCCTCAGTGGCCTCATAGCAAGAAGTCCCAGCTTTCGGCTTAGTGGTTAAGGATCTAGATTGAAAACCAAAAGATTTCAAGTTCTAGCCCCACAACTACCACTGCTGCTTAACCCTTAATTGCTTAAAGAAATGTTGCATTGTAATTGTGAGTCGCTTTGGATGAAGGTAAATGCTGAAAAAGTCAAAATGTCAATTTTTGACATTATTGTCATTGTGGACAATGGAGTCAGGTTAATTGGAGATTTAGAAATTGTCATGTGTGTGTGTTTGTCTCTGTTCCCTGCCACATAGGGGTAACCTGTTCAAGTGTTTAGTGTATGCGCCCAGTGTGTGTCCCACCAGAACCGTAAATATAATTAAACAGTGATGATACTAAAGAATGAACGAATGGACCACATTTTGCCACTGTGGCTATTGCTATAAAAATCCATTCAGTGGTAACCGATGTTTCCTTTATGCATACGTTTCCCAACAGCCTGCAGTCGTCTCATTTTTCTATAATAGTTTGAACACATCTTTGTTTCATCATAACAACACTTCTTTTAAAGCTACTACATTTTCATTTACTTTATGATAGCTGTTCTAAGAAAGCATAAGTTGCCAGTCAGAAATCGTTTAAAGCCTGAAAGGTGTAAAAGCTTCTTAAGAAAGACGATTTGTTTAATAAAGAAATGCATTTAGGTTTCCAAGTCTGGAATCCATACCGGCCTAGGCAGGCTGAGGTTGGCTCCATACCAGTGGTAGAGTGCTCGCCACACCGGCTCTGGGACCGTTTCGAAGTCCACGCCAGCAATCAAGTTCAGAGTTCTTTTGAGTCGCCCACCCTCCATGGTTAAGGTGGGTGCCTGGAGGAAATAAAATGGAGAGTTAAGCCTGATATTCTATCTGTCTATCAAACTGTGATGGAAGCGCGTCTTCCTGACAATCATTTTAACTGCAACAGACTGGCAGGAGTTTTAAAATTTTAAACTGCACAGTATAATGGCTAATCACCAGACCCGAATGCAAAAGTAAAGCAGTGAGCATCATGTTTTTTTAAACAAGGCGGGTGGCTAGGTGGCTCGATAGATAAGACAAGTGCCTGACGTCAACAGCACGACGTAACCGAGCAAAACCCAAAACCTTGACTGTAGGGACACATTTAAGTGTTTAAAATGAATGAGAGTCTCGGAGGCCAGTAATGTAGATCTCTATTTTCGTTCACTAGTTTCGCTCCCCTTGTTTTTTGTACTCTTTGAAGAGATGAATACACGGCCAAACCAAAAGAAACATTTCGATTCAGACGAGAACGTACAACTAGGCTGTCCACCTTTCCTGATGAACACTTGGAAACCTGAGGGTTTGCATCAGCAGATTTTGCCCAGTACTACATAAACCTGACCACAACTTAGAACAAATAAACAGAATATTGCTAGTAATTTTTAAATTTTGTATTAAATACCTGTGATGCTAAATAAAGACACTGAAGCACTTTTTCAAAGCTATAAGACTTCACTGGAAACAGTAAGACCGATCTGTGTACAATGTGATTATCTAAGAAATGGATCTAAAACCACAAAAGTGTGAGAAACCTGATGGAAAGTATTGAGCTTTAAAATGTAATGTGTCATATTAATATTCAATGAACTGCAATAATACTTGCAGGTATTTTCAATGTTACAGGAGAAATACAAGATTTTCTTCACTGTTTTTAAACACTATACAGTTGAATCTGGTTAATCAGACCACTGATTAACATTTAATATGTTACATAAATTATAGCACGTCCCGTCTTGGGGCATGGTAGGACATGTTCGTTTAATCAGACCAGCCGGTAAATAGGACTAAAACGACTGCGTCTCAACCGGGATTCAAATGTATACGATTCAACACGAACAATCTCACCTTCATAGGCTCAATGGTAACCAGGGGCTGGTTGTCGATGGCGCCAGGCCGTTGTGTAACCAGGTAGTTGGGCAAGTGGCCGTTGGCCAACGGGAAACACTGGTTATTATGGTCCAGACCATTGTGATGGCGAGCAAAGCATATGTCAGTAGCAGAGGAGCTTACATGCGGCATCTGACCTGAGAAATGAATATCATACATGACCATAAAAATCATTTATTTATATTGTCAGGTTTTACACAAGATGAATCAGTTTAAGTATTTATCATTAAACATCAAGTCTGGTTCCTTTGTGTTTGGAGCTTTCTCCAAAAACATGCAATGGATGTAACTAAAGTAGTTGTCCATGTTCTTTATAGTTATTTGAATCGATAAATCATTTTTTATGAGTAACCAAAGTTTGAGTTTCCGTTCATGAATATAACCAAGACATAAAAAGTTCTATTAAACAAATGGAAATGCACATATTTAGTAAAGAATTAGCAAATTAACAGGTAAAGAAAGCAATCTGGCACTTATACCCTCCATGGAAGAGGCTTAACAGTAAAACCCATTCCCTTACAGCCTGAGCAATACCAGCAGAGAGAAACCCCTACAACTTCACTGAAAAATAAATATACTCCACAATTATCAATGTTTATTTCATGGTATATAATGTGGGATGTATTTTAAAGCTAAATTATTAACAACAATATTATTAACTTATTATTAACTAACATAAATATAAGATATTTTTCCATATATGAACAACTGTATTGGAAACTAGAGCTTGTGATGATGAAATACCCCTGCACCCCGGCGGGAAGAAAGTATTCAATCAAAGAGCACTTCTTATTTATTCGTGCTACTGATTGGTTGCTGCCTACTACAACACTACATGGACAGCTGAAGTTTGCAGTACTACATGGTGAGATAAATAGAAACCCTGAACAAATAAATAGCAAATAAATATCTTTGTATCGATCAGATTCATGACTCGAGTCCAGATTAGTATTATTTACATGGAAAACTGATTTAACATTGTCATTTTGATGATTACATTTGTACGCTAATGGTCGACTACACAATCTTTTGGAATAAGAACACATGAGAAACATACATTTACTGTGACGACTTCCTCCAGACGCCTCCCAGGATGTATTTGGGGATTTTTCTCCTGGTGAACTGACTGATCGAGCCACTGTCGTACTTCTAGCCAGGGCAGAATCAGCACACACCGATGATTGGAGAGTTCTCCTGTCGTTGCCCTGAATAGCCGGCTGGTCCACCACAATGGACTTGGTATCCTTTTCCAAAATACAGAGAATCTGTTTACAAATATTGTAATTAGCACGTTTGGTCCGGTCCAGGTTGTTGCTGCAACTCACATATTTCACATAGTTTTTCCAGAACCTCCACCACTGTATTGAGATAAGGAACCAGTTCTGACCGGGCTGTAGTCCATGCCTACTTTCTCTCTCGAGCCAACCCCTGCACATAGATTAGTGCTTAGAGTTATAAAAAGCAAGCAATAGGTTTGAATAGCAAAGCAAACCACTTTTTTGAGCATCAAGCATGTATACCACAGGGTCCGATCTTTTGGCAAAGATTTCTCTATATTCTTACTCAATAGCACATTTTTATTTCGATGTGTTATCATGAACTAGATGTAGCACACTTAGACTAATCTATATGATATTAAAAAACCAAAGTACGATTGTTTATATGAGCTTAAACTACAATAAACAGACACAACACAAAGCAAGTTACACTGATCCTCGGCTGCAGTCTGTTCGTGCTTTCGAGGAACCTTTTATGTAAATTACCTTTTAAACCTTTTAAATTACCTTTTATGTATACCCTCTGTATTTAATGTTTAGTTTACATAGTGATAGAGAACAGGGTTGTGATTACTAAGCAAATGCAGAGTTTCTCCCGAGCTGGTAAATCCAGCACAGGCCCACAACATTTACATTTTAAAGTGTAAATGCTCAAGTCCCCAGCAGTGGAATTTTAGTATAGCTAATTTAACCACTAAGCCTTGACTGCCTTAAAATCAATGATGAGGGACACCCCTGACACCCTCTTTGACACCCCTGAGGTTGATGCAGGATTTAAACCATAAATACTAGTAGTACAATAAGCTACATTGCCATGTCTCTGACAGATAAAGTTACACCCGTTCACGCCCGGAAATCACTCTGATGGGTTCGGTAATTTCCAACACACCAGAGCACAGCCACACACGTCTAGAAAAACCCCTGTGAAATTGGGCTTTTGGGGACTGTGGTAGCTTAGTGGGTAGAGCTTTGCAATATCAAATGAAAGCTCAAGTGTTTGAATTCCAATTCTCTTGCACAAGACCCTCAACCCTCCTCTCTACAGATATAAAAAACCCATCAATCATTCCTACACAGGTCACTAGATCGTAATGCATCTGGAATTCAACACAATATGAAGAAAACATAAAACTTACAGCTCAGAATCCAACATTTGCATGAAGAACCTACTAAATATTACCACATGAGTATACAACAAACAGATCAGTATAAAGGTCTGCAAGGGAAATTTGAACAGCTTCTAGATTTGGATGTACCTGATAATCTGGCCTTCTTCTTCAGGTGTAGAAGGTCTCAGGCCCAGGACAATGTGGCACACCTAAAAAAAAAAGACGAGAGAATGTAGTGAACCTTGTTATTGGAGGAAACGCCGTGCCAAGAACAGATCTACAAATGATTAAAACAATTCGTTTGTATGTTCGCTCTGATAAGCGATTGCTATTGGCTGACATCCAGACGGCGGTACGAGGCCAGCGCTCATTGGCTGATACGTTTAACGTACAGTGTTCGCGGGTGCCGGAAACCAGACTGAAAACATATTTATTTTCTACAGAAGAGTTTCACACGTACTGACGGTTCTAAAATGCGACTTTAATGTCTCGTAGTTTGTATAAAAAGAAGCAGCTGGTGCAGTTTGCAAATGGCCGATTCAGAGAAACCCGGGGTCGTCTCAGGGCAGAACTTAAGGGTAGTTCTAGGTGTAGACTCAGTGAAGATTGGAGGTTAAATCAGGGTCGTTTCTGTAAAAACTCAAAACTGACTCAGGGTAATCTGGTGTAATGCTCTGGGTTAACTCAAAGAAGGCTCGGGGTTAACTCAGGGTAAACTCTGGGTTAACTCGGGGTTAACTCAGGGTTATGTCAGGGTAAACTCGGGGTAAACTTTGATTAGTATAGACAAAGGTGCAGAACCTGGGGGATCTTGGTCATAGAAACTTATGGATGTTGGGTTGCTGTCGTTTTGTCTCTCCTGTCCACACTCAGGTAGAGCAGGTGGGTAATAATGTCCAGTGATAGCCTTCATGACATTGTTACCAGCTCGCTCCACCATTTAGTTATGCTGTAATAATTAGGGCTGCCAGAGTCTAAACTTTCTATAAACTGCTTTAGTTAACTAGCATTGTACATCATTAACTAAATACTCTATTGTTCTACCCCAAGGGCATTCTGACAAAAACTTGTTTACCCGCCGAGGTTAAGGATTGAAGTCGGGACTACAGTGCCAATTTTGCTGCTCCTGTCTGATGTGATGTTTCTCCCTGTCATTTTTAGGAAGCTTTACCTTGCCAAAGTCGCCCTCGGCTTGCTCAACAGGGGTTTCAGTATCTGTACGTCCTGCATTTTGTAAAGTTGCTTTGAGGCAATGTCTATTGTAAAAAGCGCTATATAAAGAAAGTGGACTTGACTAGTTCAGTGGTGTTGTATTCTGTACTTTATGCGTCATCATCATCCTTATCTTCAATTATCTTTCTTAACTTTCAAAATAGGTCATTTTAAGCACTTGCCTATTCGCGGTGACCGATAAATTTTCCGTTGTAACAGAAACTTCAAATCTAGCGCACATTTATAACACAACATGTTATGACGCAACAATGACGCTCATGTTTGG
>JAOUQU010046012.1:0-17180 GCA_028566735.1 Ammoglanis amapaensis
GAAATACTCTGGGATCGGTAACGATCCACAGAGTGACCCAGGGTCGATTTCGACTGTAGGGTAAAAATCATCATCATATCAGCCATCACCTGACAAACCCTTCCAGAGCCAGTAACACAAGCATACTAGAGGATTCACAATTTTGGTCTGCATACAGTTCATATAAAGTGGATTCATTTGTGTGGATAATACTGTATATACAGACCAAGTAAAGTCCTACATAAAGAGTCGTATTGTTGGCTGCAAAAAACAAAACAAGTCCTTATACTTTCAACCAGCAACAGGAATCATAATTGCATGATTTTTCCAAACTGAACAACACTTTATGGAAGTACATGCAGCCACTCGAGTCGTTTAATATCTTGATAATTTCTGAAAGTAAGATATGTTGCATGTTCATGTTTATCAAACGCTATTAAAACATAAACAGGATGGAAGGTGGAGCATTTTGGCAATAGCTTATTAGCATGTGTGATGTTCAAAATGGCACATTCAGCAAATATGTGAATACAGAAAGCATTAAACTAGTAATATTTATGAGTAAACTTCGTGGATATGTTTTGTATTGAGTCCATAGACCTATTCTAACTTATTTAAAGGAGATGTATATTATACCTCTTTTCAAGGGTTCTCATCGTTATCATCACTTATGTGACCCATACAAAAAAAAAAGATTGATCTGCTAGTTTTATCAAGCAGTAAACCACAAAAATACAAAGAAAGGCCTGGGAGGGGAAGGAAAAGGCTAAAGAATTGTCTCTAAAGAGATTTTCCTGTGATCATGATTGGCATTATAAATCGGAAGATAATAAGCTATCCTAAGATTAAACCGCCGATTGTTCTTTGGGTCAGGGGAGAAGCAAAACAAACTTCAAAAAACACCAAGATCAAGTAGAACTGTTTTACGTCATATCAGCACTGTGTATGAATAAGAATGAGCCCCTTACTTGAAGTTTCTATAATGACCCTACAAACATGTTCGATACATTTAGATCCAAAATGTTAGAACACTTATACTTCATACCGAGGCTTTTTATTGTTTGCCGTATCGATTTTATCTCTTGTTTTTATTACTGTCTTTGATTGAATGTTTAGCTTTTTAATTGCATCTTAGTTTCATGTTTTATTGGTTGTATTGATCCTATATGTAAGCAGTGTCCTTGGTGGATAAGAAAGGTAAATACAATTTTTAGATATTTCTTCTCATAGTAGAAGATAGTTCTTATTTTTACAGTAACTGTTGCCAGCAGCAAAGCACACAAAATGCATGTTAACGGACCATAGTTATATGGTATCATCATCTTTACACAGATGCAACAAAATTAGAGTTTAAAATTTCACACAATCTCACACAAGGCACAGGGTGATTAGAGTTGCTCTAATGCCATTGGGAGCTTAGAATCTGTGCATGGCACAATTAAATTAGAAGACAGAGCATAAAATGTACAGTGTCAGAAATCTGCCCTAGTCTCCAATTCTGGGTCTTTGAGCAGCGTAATGATCCAAAGCACATCAAAAAGCAATTAAGAATGAATGAGAGGACAAGGGGCCTGTTCTCTTAATTCTGGTATGATTCTGAATTCAGGAGGGGTACTGCAACTTACGGTAGCGAATAAAGTTTGAAACTACCAGTAGCAAATTGCATCTGAAGACTGCACCTCAAAATAATAATTTAATACTATTAATACTGATATGAGACAATCATCAGTTGTGCTTACTCCCCATTCTCAAAAATAACTTCTTAATATGATTTTTTTAAACAATTAATATAAATTAAACTAGTATTAAGTTTAATAAAGAAAATTTCACCCCCAGTTGGAGTCGCAACATCATTTACCCTTGTTCAAATCCGCAAGTATTCATACAGAACTAAGATGCTTATTGAAAAGCTGTATTTTGTTGTACTGGAAGGTTTGGGCAGAAATTACAGTCGAGTCAAATCTATTTAGATTTTACATAATCTAATGTAAATCATAATTTAATTAGCACAATTATTGGTTTAGGATACATGTATCATAACGTCGAAATCTACTCTGAAATAAAAATGTAGATAAGTCAGCTTAAGCAATGAAGTTTTCATTCCAAATCTATTGCTAACAAATTGACCTCAGAACTCATTGTTTTTCATTTCAATTCCACAGGCAAATGTCACCCTTGGCACAACATCTGCAGAGCGATTGCTAGATTATCCCATCTCTCAGTTAATCATATCACCTTTATTAAGATGTAACCCTTCCACACTGTGATGTGGAAAGTTCACAAAATATCTTCACAAATAACAACCACTCAAACAAGTTCAAGCTTGAAGTGAAATACTGTCACATTTTAATCTTGAATCGCATCTCTATGATTAAGTAATAATAAAGCAGAAAACCACACAGATTTATTAAAGATGCATTATACTGAAAAGAGTTTACATTAAAATCATGGATTTTTGAACCAAAATATCTCATTTCAGTGATGAGCCCATCGGTGATATAACTCCGCAGTGGGGGTTGGATATCACACTCACCAGTCATGACACTAATGTGGCCAGGAGACAGCATGTAGACGCAGAAACAACAGGGTAGGTAACTTTAATCTGTAGTCTATGAGACTTATTGAATTTTAATTATCTATAGCTTGAAAAGTTCATTCAAATTCTAGACTTATTGCCAACCGTTCATTGTATTCCCCGTTTACTAGTTTTTCTCTTCAAGCCGGTGATGCCAGACATGTTTTGGTCCATTTTTTCACTAGCAATTATGTCGGCTTTTTTTACTTTCTTTTTGAAAACTCATCTAGTCATACAGCACTATTTTATTATCTAACCCTTTTGCTATCAGAGTAAAACCTCCACTTGACTGGCACCCCAAGAAGTGGACCCCTCACAGGATTACATGCTGGAAGTGAGCAGTCATTAGGTCTACTAAAGGTTTTGCTTTCTCTCGTTGCTTTTAAGGCTGCTGTTAATTTGCACTTATTTCACTGTTTTAATCTAACCACTTTATGGCTTTTTAGCCCTTAGAGTTTCATTCTAAAATATGTCTCCACTGGTTTGTATATTTGTATGCAGCAGGCACTAATGGTAAAAGTGGCATAATAATTTCCCACTGCTTATTTTATTGTTTCTGCGATAATTACCAGTCATTTGAGCAGTCTTCTGTAAATTACTCAGAATAACCAATTATAAAGCCAATAAACACTGGATATGTGAACTCCTACTATGACTATGAGTCTAAAGCTGCTTTATAGTACAGATGCCTTGATATATATAGTTTAAATATGACTATGCATAATTTTGTACATGAAAGTTATGGCAGATAGTCAAAGCCAGCTAGTCACATTACAGTACTAGCAGCCAGCAGGTCACTTTGTCACAACCTTAAAACCTCAATCAGATTTGTAGCCAGTGGGAATGGTGTATAATAGAGTGAAAAAGAACAATGAAGGCATTAAACCAGCACATCACTCTTCGATATATCAGTCTTAAATATGCCTCATGCAGCAGGTGAGAATTGCCAAGCGGAGCCTGAAGGTGCCAGTCTAGACTGTTTGCCCCAAGAAACTCTGCAGCTCAATAAAGTTTAAACTTCAAGAGACTTCCCTAAGGCCTTGACCTTTGCACCCCTATTTAATAAAACATCATCTTCTCCTGAAAGTCTCCAGGTCTGAGAAATATAATCTTCATGATATAACAATTCAATAGCAAGGCTAGCGAGCATCTGTAGCTGTGAAAAAAAAAACATTCAATGTAAAGCTGAAATGCTGTTCTTGGACTTCTAGTCAGACTCCATTACATATTACAGACAAAGCTTCTTCTCTTCCATTTGTGGTTACTAATGGGTGCTGTTAATGCACTTGGTTACAGGGATGGTAAAAGCACTTTGGATTTGTTCCAGGGAAATTAGATTCATCTTGTCTGAAACCTGATTTTGCTGCAGCTCTAAACTCTTGCCTCTTGTACATTTTAAATATTTTACTCCTCCACAAAGTGTGTAATAAGTACAGGTTTTATATTATATTAGTTCAAACTTCTTTCATGATCTTAAAATTAATTGAACTGCTTAACTATGATTGGCCCTAAAATGTTTAATTGCCAGTCCTTTCATAAATGTAACCATGATATTATAATCATAACAAATAAATAATCTCTCTGTGCCAAACATTTTTGTTACAAAATACAAAATTCTTTGTAGTGAAAGTATTCTTTCATGTATTCATTGTATGGCTGTCTTCAGTATTAATCTACAATGTAGAAAAAAAGTCCAGAAAAACCATCTGATGAGACTTTTGACAGGTACTGTATATGTTCAATGTTTTATGATCATTAAAGAATATGGGGTAGGCAAGAACACCACCACTTCCCATACCAGGATACACACGCTTTTCTAGAGTGAATGGCAAAACCATCTACAGAATGGCTGTGTTGTTATAGAAAAACGGTCAAACTGGTTTCCAAAAAGCCTATCAAAAAATACTGTTCATACAAACAGTATATTTTTGTAGTTTTCCAATTCCCACCATCTTGAGTGTCGTATGGTGCATTTCATTCTTATGCCAACAGATATTTTTAGAAACGACTGAAATCGATAAACTTCCAAGAATTAATCTCTCTCAGAATTCTATCAATGCAGTGTATATCTATATTGATAACTTATTAACAATGAAGCAGTGATTTACTTTCATGGGCAGTGTTATATACCCTTAGAGATACAGTTGTATGCATGGTTGGAAGCATCAGTGGAAATCGCTGTATTTCAAAATGCTGGGGGTGAAAGAAGAGACTATTCAGGGTCAAATGGTTGGTTACCAGGCCAGTATTACAGTAACTTTGTAAACTGTCTGTCTAGATTGCTTTTTAATGTTAGTAGTGGCAATGTTGGACTGTGGTGTACTAAGGTCACATGAAACTATTGTTCTTTGTGTTCATTTGTGTATGTCTGTAAAGTATGATAATCACTTAGTAGTAGTAAATGTACTCAAAACAGCTGCAAAGAATGCAATTGGGGGTTAAAACTTTAACACACTCGCATGTGGGTGGTCTCGAACTAGCAACCTTCTGATCAAGTCCTATACTACTAAGATGCCACAGCTATAATTATACAATACTAAAAGGTAGAAGTCTATTGTCAAACAAGCTTTATGTTACCCATATCGGTTTTATCTAGAGGTTCATTCTGGCCTGGCATCATCTAAAAGCATTACATCTTACATTAAAAAAAACATCTTGTAGGACGGTGGCCAAAACTGGTACTGCAATCAGATTTAAAATACTATTGAGTATTTGGTATCTCATTGATCATCACCTCCCAGACTAGAGGTTTTTCCAGGTCCAGCAAGAATGTATTACAACCAACACATAATCCACAAAAAGGGATTTCCCACAAAGGGGAGTCACCATGTTTGTAACAATTAATCTGCAATCAGGATTTAATGTACATTTAACTAGCATGCATAACTAGAGAATATTTAAAATGTCTTTACTGAGGTAGTATGGGCTGTGATAATATTCACACATTTAGGTTTCTTTTTTCAGTAGCTTTCCAACAAGGCAGGCAAAAGACTTAACAAGTAATGACAACTTATTTTTCCCAGAAACGTTTGTCTTTTGAACACTACAGAACACATCATGTCCTGCGGCTGCCGTAAACCGTAAACACATGAAGTGCTGCAGTAGAGTTAGTTTCAGTTTCACAAGGCTATTAAAAATAAAAATATGAATGTGTGAACCTGAAACAAAGGTTACTGCAGTAATATCCGTGCCTACAGAGAATTCAATGAACTTGGTGAATTGGAAGAATTTATCCAGGAGAAAATTAGCAACTTTGGCGGCGGTTTTCAAATTCTTCTACTCTCTTAAGTCTCCATCTTTCAAAAGCATCACTTATAAATGTTCCTGTAGCGCTACTGATTTCATTATTGGTAGAAAGGTGGTAAGTGGTGCATCAGACGCACAGAAACAAAATATAAATTATCCTGGACCAGTACTGTCATTGATATCAGTATTTAAAATTAACATTGTTACAATTTGGGTTTCCATTTTTTTCTTTTTTAGCTGTTTCATGGCAGTTCCATCCTCATCACAGTTCTCTCTATTGTCTATTTCTAAAGCTAGTGCCCATTCCCAAACCATTTCATCAATCTCTCCTTTTAACTCTCATCTCTTCAACATCCTACCTGCACTTTCTTATAATCTTATAATCCCATTCCTAATCCTGTCGATCCTCATCAATCCCAAATGAGACTCACAGCATGTATTTCTGCCACCTACAGCTCCAGGCATCCTCCCCTGCTTACAAGACACACCACACAGCACCTCCCTAAACTCCTCTATCTCAAATATTATTTTTCTACCATATTATCAATTACTTCGTGCAATCGAACCTAAGACACTTAAACTTCTCTGCATTCACCACATCAACTCGCTGTGACTTGATTTATTTACTAACTTACCTACTCCTAATTCGCAAATGTACTGTGTTGTATTCCTAACCTTTATTTCCCTACTTTCCAACGCAAAATTCCATTGCTCCAGGCTTTCCGCATCCTGCTCTCTACCATCACTGCAAACCACAACATCAAATACGAGCATCCATGGAGACTCCTGCCAAACATCTCTCAGCCAGTCTATGATCACTTTAAATAGGATATGACAGAGCAGACCCTTGATGCATGCTCAATAACTTTTTTAACTTCATTCCTAGTGAAAATTAAGAGTCATTAAGAACAGTAGGAGCCAAGAGGATTTTAAGCTTAATAAAAGGACTGGTGGTTAAGCCTCTGTTAAGCAGACCCGTAACGCAGTCTGCTCCTGGAATGCCATACAATGGCTTGCCCTTCAACAAGCTGGGGTATACAAAGAAAGAATATAATTGTAGTATACATTTGTTTGTGTACATATACATATAAGTCATATATGAAGTCACATCCAAAGACTGTCCACAGCATGGGCTGAAGCAGACATAATAGACATAAAGAGAAAAAAATATTTTCCATGCAAGTCTCTTTGAAGCTTAAAATAGTAGGGAAAATACAAGGTTCTGTAGCATGTGTGTGTTTTGGAAGTCACAAGGTGAAATATCCCACGAAAGAGAATAAACGGTGAGGGGTGGGTGTTGAAGCTGCAAGGCACACTTGCACCCATAAAGCTCTTCCTAGAATCACCTCTGGTCCTAAAATAAAACAAGTTATACATGTTTTAGCTAGCATCTGATGTTAAATGGACATGTATTAAAACAAGATAATTAGGATTATCTGTTGCAGAATAACCCACCTTTGTTTACCCTAAGCATTTCCAATTACAGTGCTTTTAACTGATGCTCCCACCCGGCTTACATGGTAGCACATTGTACTGCCCATACAAATAAATCACTATTTTACACCATTAAAAAGGATCGAGAAGTAGATCCACACTTTATTGGTAGAATTTTGAGGGTGGGGGCCTGACATTTAAAACAAGGCACTAAGAACTTTGAAAGTGCACATATACTTTAATTAAGAACTGTTTATACAGACAGTATCTTTGAGGTTGTTGTCTGGTCGCCAACATCTTGAAATTAAGTAACATTCGTCAAGCACAGACGAAACTACAGCTAATATGTCACGTCTTATTTAGTGCTTTAGATTTTCATGTAGACACCAAATATTTTTCACGACAGCTGGATTTGAAGCATTGTCAGGAATTCGTTCAGCAATCTGTTCCCCTATCCTACTTATTTATCTGTGCTCGCCAATCAACTTATCATGACTTAATTCTGATATGCTGTTTCTTCTTAATAAACTATCTGTGTACTTTCAACTTTTAAGTGCCTTGTTTTAAATGTCAGGGCCCTACCAATGAAGAGCTACTTTTATCCTTAAAAGTAAACGTAAAATAGTGATTTATTTGCATAGGTAGGGCTACACCCCTAGTGCTAATGTTGTACGGCTGTTGTAAGCATCTGTTAAAATTGCTGTATTTCAAAAAGCTGGAGGAGAACAGAGGTGGGCTATTCCACAAAAGATCATACTCGTTATTATGATTTAATACACCCCAAGTCCATTTTGCACTGGGGTTCTCCTTTAAGGTCTGCGGTATAAACTTTTTCACAAGATAATATTTTTGTCCCATTTTAAGCTAGAAAGTAAGTCATGCCAAAGGGCACAGCTGAGCAACGGCTCCACTGGGCATTTATGGCAAGTCCATCTTTCAAACAGATGAATCTGCCCTTGTTTCCTTCATTCTGTTAGGGTGAAAATGTCAAACACACCTTGTTCACAAATTGCTGAACTGCTCTGGCTGCTGACAGAAAACCGCACAAAACATTGCCGTGTTTTCTCCTACATCACACAAATTCTAAGCTTATTGCAATGTACCTGGTGGTGTCATGTCTCAAATGAGTGATGATGTTTTACAAACTACTTTGCAAATGTAATCAGGTATTCATTTAAATCATTCATTTCATTCATTTATGTATTTAGCCCTGTACTCACATGCTGTGTTTTGCAATACAGTCAGGAATCTCTCACTGGAGCTCTCTGTATGCAAGAGAAATGAAAATTCAAACAAGGAGCTTCCACTGCCTGAGCTGAATGCTGACAGGCATGGTCCTCTGAGCTGAGCTGAACTGTGAGCAAAGAGGCTCTAGGAATATGAATGAGGAACTACCCGAGCAGACATTATGCTTTGTGCTTATATAGCCAGTGATTAGGACAGTGGTACTTCAGTGGTCAAGGCACAGGCAAGAAACTCACTAGTTTCTGGGTTATTGTGTCCCCGATCAAGGCCCCAAATTGTTCTAGAGTCTAAATAAAACCTGAAAATGTGGGGCCAACATGGAAAATGAATAACTTGTACTATAAAAAGATGTTTTGGCAATAAGGATATTAGATTTTCCAGCAGTAGTATGGAGTCACTATTATAGACAGTACATGATTGACTGTGTATTTTGATAGAAACGATATTACCTCTATGTTTCTTTTCATCACGAATTGGTTGGTTGGTTGACTCATTATTTACTGCCATTACTGAGTGAAACAAATGAAACTGTATTCAAATTTGATTTTAGTCCCTGATCATTCAGCGAGCAAATGCCAATTCGCTCCTGATCTGGCAAAACGAATGCAAAATCCAAGCTGCCATTAGGAAATAAAAATCTAAAGTAAATTTTTTCATCCACATCCTTAAAAGCAACCACAGAAACATAAAACCTAAAACAGTCACACAAGGTGTCTCCCAAATCCATACTGGATTTACTACATTTTGAGAACTATATTTTAGTGCGTCCACACATCAACAAAGAACACAATAGACCTCATTGAACTGACAGTTCTTAGACTTCATACGGTCAAAAACAATCCTTTAAATGTACAAAAATGCAGCGTGTAACGATTGACACTTAACGGAATGTTTGGGACTGTTTTGTATCAATGTAAATAGCAGTAAGTTAATGAAATTATTCATTAGCAAGGAATAAACAAATGCAAACTGTTGCAGCATCATGTTATTCCTCATGCGTTCTAAGCTTTAGAAGTCTCCAAGGCTTTGTAAACATAAATGACTGTCATAAACAGGGGCCTGAATTATTCTGAGAGGAAATTAGAGAATGGTATCTGCGGAATATCCTTCTTAGTGTCCATCAGAGTCACCCGCATCTAAGATTTTCTTTCACTTCCTAACAAAGTGACCTATAATTCAGTATGAGCCCTGGGTAGAATTACAAGAACGTGCATGTTTTAGCAAAGGCCACTTTTGTCCTTGATCTAATAACAATTGATGGACTACAAAAAACTTATATATTATATATATATACTTAGTTATATTTTTCTACAGTTTCTTTCATGTCAGAAAGTTGAACTAAAAAAGATAGTTTTGTGGCTTGTCTCTGTGATAAAACAATCAAAATAAGTATCTAGATCAGTGGTGATTCCTGGAGTCAAATGAGCAGTCTGCATATCTAGGCTTTGATTTAAACACCTTCTACCATGGAAGTGATTGAAATGCCTTAATCCAGTCGTTGGTGCGTGAGCGGAGTTATCTGGCAGTATATAGTAAATAGTGATTTAACTTGTTGAGAAAGTGTTTATAAAAAATAAAATAAATCATTGTTAGGAAAGCGAGTCTTATATGTCTCATATCTTCAATGAGGTCATTTCGAATTTTAAATGTTCTATCTCCTGGTATTGTGTCTTATAATGCAGAGCAAACTAATGCATAATTACACATGATTCTTGAGGGCCTAAATTGTATTACCTGACTTTTCCATCCATTCATCCATTAACTAATTTTACCACCACTGAATCATATTTAGGGTCAGAGTGAGACGCTGGGCAAATAAACAACTCAACAGGTCACCAGTCTGGTACAGGGTACCGAGACGACCACACACACACAGACACAGACACAGACACACACACACACACACACACACACACACACACACACACACAGAGAACACTTTCAGTATCTTCAATTAAACTGACTGCAAGTATTGGACTGTAGAAGAGAAAACTGCAGGAGAGAAATTGATTGACTTACCAGGGAATCTAACCCCGGGCTTCTTGCTGTGAGGCGACAGCGCTTTACTGGTAATATTGTTCTAAAGATTTTTTTTACAAAATAATTTTTCCAAGCCAATTACAAGCTAAGAGTGTTTTGTCTTTAATTAATAGTTTATTTACTCTCATAAATAATCGTTCCAGAACATCGTCTTCCACAGAGCCATCTTAAGGTTCTGTTAAATGTGTAGAGATGTTTAAACAGGTACAAGTGTCAAATATCAGGTACTAGTGTCACCAGAGTTACTAAAGATACAGACGAATGTCATAAAATGCCCTAAAAAGATAAAGAAGCTTAACAGTAGCTTGACAAAGTATGTTTGTTTGCAAATCACAACCACAAATGGCAGGAAAAAGGAAAAACTTCGGGTACGTCACACTTCCTGTCGTACTTTGAGACATTATGACTGTTGTTACGTGTTTGATGACCACAAAGTTGCAAGCAACAGTAAAGTCAAAATGATGACGAAAGCAGACCAAGCTTTGCTTTTTGGGGACAATAAAAAGATTAGCTTTACTATTTTAATTGGGTTGTTATAATACAATAGCTTTGCAAATGGCTAGCCTGGCAAAATGCACAAAATCTAACTCTTCACAAGTGTTCGTTATTGCCGCATTTGTTGAAGCAATAGTTATTATTGCTGTTGCTAATTCAGCAAAAAAACAGAATGCTTCAATATAGAACATAAAACAAAAACTGCAATGGACAAAACTCTGAAAAATACAAAAGCCACAAAAGGGTCAACGGACAGAACATGGTAATAGGTAGTCGTGACTACAGCAAATAATGCTCACTTAAAATTGCCAAATGAACTTTAGTTTTAAAAAGTGTGATACAAATTTATGAAATATTGCCAGAAATAAATGCATAGATGTGTAAAAAAAAAAAAAAAAAACTTTTGCTCATGTGACAATGTGCTACAGAGAAACAAACTCGATTAGTTTTTTGCATTTGCAAATTATACTTTGGTAGACCAGTATGTGAATCAACTAACCTGGTTCGTTTTACTGACTGGCTCATATTAACTCGGTTCCTTAAACTGAATTAGAATTACCACCACTAGCACAAAGGTGCATGTGCGGGAAGCCGTGCAGACTAGGACATGTATGAAAAAACATCTTCAAGTGGCCCATTTCCATCCACTTTTTTTGCATTTCTGTGATGCAATATTCAAACCGTTCCAACATGATCAAACATGAAAACGTTATGGGTCATTTTCAAGTTCTGAATTCAAAATGTGGATGAAAATAGAAAAACAGTTCATGAGATTTCTTCTTCACTTGTATGTTTGCCAAGATGACATTGTGGAGAGTTATTAAAATATATTAACTAATTTGCACTTTCGAGCTGGAAGTCCTTTATTTCCATTGAGATCAATAAAGTGTCTTTCTGCCTACCTATAAAAGCTTTAAACCAATGAAATTTGACATCTACAGCTCTGAGATACAAATAAGAGACAAAAAAATATATATCTTTATTTCACAATGTAGAGGTTATGCATTTGACCAGACTGATTCGAATTCTTATTATAGTTTGTAAAAAAAAAAAAAAACGCCTTTTAAAAAACGCTTAACTTTTACTCGATATTTTGTTCGTTTTTACTTTAAACCGAGGTTATTTGTAACGGTGTTTGAAACGAGTCTGTCTGAGATTCTAGATCTTAAAAATGTTTTAAAAATTTTGTAATAATTTTAAGATATTTTAATGCCTTTAAAAGCTGTTTCCTAAGTAAAGCATTTTGAATTGCCAATGTGTATGAACAATTACATACAAATAACAATTTTTTTTATTTTTTTTTATTCTACGTATTTATTGTTATTGTTATTGTCATTGTCCTGCGTTATTGCACATGTTCTGCAACGTGCACTTTATGTTGTTGTGTAGTTTATTGTCTTATGTAGCACCTTGGTCCTGGAGGAACGTTATTTCGTTTCAATGTGTACTGTACATCACTGTATATTGTTGAAATGACAATAAAACCACTTGAACTTGAAATAAACTTGACTTTTATGTTTTCCTGAGCTGAATGTGAAGGAATGGCAAGCAAATTAATTGTAATCAATACAAGCATCCAGTCAGCTTTAGAAGGAAGTTAAATGAACAAACGCTTTAATAGACAACCTAGTCATTAGGTGGAAGTGTGTAAAATAAATGTAATTTTAATTTTATTCATTACAACGTTTTCGGAGAAATACACGCGTTCTATAAAACATACAACTGTAATGGCCATTTAGACAAAGCCATATTCAGGTACAGTGACCCTTAGTGCCATATATCCTCTTTGTCCAAAGTATGTTATGCCAAAAAAATCCACTATCAGGCCGATATTAGGCCCAACAACTTTTTAATGAGATATAGTGACTCAAAATGTGATCTACCAAATGGTTCAGCTCCAGCTTTCCAGTACAGTTGCACTGTTCAGATCGTTTTCTCCAGGGCCTTGCGGGATCTCTCCACTTCTTAGTTTCTCTCCACTTCTCTCCACTTTTGGTCAGAACATTTCTATCAATGTATCCACCGTAGAAAAGAACATGTATAGATCTAGTATTTTTACCCTATTTAGCTACAGAAGAACAAAAATCACTTATGATTACGATGATAAGGAGAAAACTAAAGTGGTTGTCTAGTCTTGACTGTAATTGTGCCTTTATCGTGGGAACAGCACAATAGAAAGGTGACCTTTCAATCTTTAACCACAACAATAGCTCATTCAGCAATCAGCTGGAGGAAGTGGTTCTTTGAACACTGATTGTGATCTTGCAGCTTCAACTGGATCACTTACTGTAAAATAAAACCAAATCCGATACAGCACAGCTATGGATCTCAAAAATGCACTCTAAATATATTTGTGTGCTGGTGCTGCTCATCTGTATTATGGTAGCTGATGTAACACCGATTTGAGGTCCGAGAAACCTACTTTTAAGCTTTCCAAATATCTTAGTCCACACTCAGCAATTACCACAGATGTTTTTTTAATATCGAGTAAATTAAAGTGTGAGGCAGAACAGTGTACAGTGTTTAGATGTTCACAAAGCACAATGTTAACACCAGTGTTTGAGTTCAGTAAGTGTGAAAGTACTCTGGCAGACTTCAGAGCCAACAAAATCCTCTGGGAAGAACAGATTTAGCTCCGTTCCAAACCTCTATTTTACATTAAGCAGAGTCAACAAAATAAAGGTACAAAGATAGAAGCAAAGAAATGTAATTAACACCACAAACAAAACATATGGAGTTAGACAATTCCAGAATAAAACATTACTAATTGCCAAGCAAAACATTAACACCACTAATAAGTGAAGTAAATAACACTGATAATCTCTGCACCTGTTAGTAGGTGGGATATATTAGGAAAATAAGTATTTTATCACTAAAGTTGATCTGTTAAAAGCAGAAAAAAATTAAACGTTACAATTAGTGTGACCACATTTTGATGGCTAGTTAACTAGATTAGAGCATCCGCAAAAATACAGCCCTTGGTTGGATGATCTGGGTCTTCAGTGGTTAGCATCTATCACAAGTGGCTCTAAAAAAATCGGTGGTAAGCAGCAACAGGGTCGTGTATACAAGGGTAATTGTTGCACGTAGGGAACAAAACTGTTGGGACACAACTGTAGCTAAAACAGCTGAAGAAGTTAATATTGATTCTTATAAAAAAGTATCTGACTTCACAGTGCAGCAGTTTGTTGTGTATTGGCAACAAAGGCAAGACAAAAACCATATCAGGAAGGGGATGTCACAAAGGTATGCCGAAATAATGTTAATAAATACTAGTACCTATAAGCATAAGGTTATAAAGTTATACAGGAACTTACCGCCTTCTTATCGTGCTCTTAAACATCAGATTTGGTCGTGATAAAACCTGGACCAGTTTATAAGATAAAACGATTGATCATATTACTGCATTAAAAGATATTCCACTAAACTTTTTTTTTTAAACACACTCATTCGCACAGTATGTATAACATATTAGTCGGTAGTGTTCTTGAAACTCAGTGAGAAGAAGCTAAAACCTAGCAGAACAAATTGAAAATGACAATATATTTTCAGATACACTTAGTAAAGTAGAGGTTATCACACTCCACACACTCACTCAGAACAGAAAATAACAGTAGGCATCCTGCAGGGGTATTAACCAAAGCTGTCCCCTGCAAACATCAAAAAAGGCAAAAAGCCATGTGCTTACCTTACTGGAGTATTCAAATTAGGCAACCCTTAAAAACAAGATGTAAAAGAAGAAAAGCCAAGTTGTCACCATTACCAGCTGCTCAATCCAACAGTTTAGCAACTCAGGCTATTAAGACCAAAAGCAGTCTGTGAACTCAAACATCTGACATACCTGCAGGAATCATGTCAATTTCAAGAGACTGCTGGCTGTAAAAGTACAAAAGAACGCCAGCATGAGAGACGGCGTAGTAGAAAGCTGAGCCTAGTGTGGCCCAGCATACCAGCTTGGCTACGGGATGTTCTGTAAATCAGGTATTTAAATCTGCTACTGTAGCTGAAAAGCATAAACTTCTAATGAGGAGCAGAGGCAGTTGATTTAAGGACTTGACATGATGACTCCTCTCCACCTCCTTCCCCATCCTAATTGATGGTAGTTAAACATGATACTGCAATCCATGCCCCTCAGGGTTCAGAAGTGTTCTGTATGGATTCCCTTCTACACACAGCAGTATCAGGCAATCTTAAAAAACGCACGGTGTACAATTTTAATACCTGTTTTAGATACTAAGCAAGATCTGGGGATGATATGGAAGTTACTTTTCCCGACATTATCAGTAAATGAGAGAGTTTATGTTATACGCATTTTGGTTTAGAGAAATAACAGTACTAAGTACTGATCGTGATGTGATGTCATTCACAATATTGGCTGCACTCGTACTTTTCTGAATTAGTAAAACAATAAGAAATTCAAAACAAAGCACAATGCTTATATTAAGTATTTTTATTAATCAAAATATAAAAAATAACAAACTGTGCATATCTAATCAATAAAATGCAGTTTTGAATAATGACCAATTTGGTTGGGAAACCCCGAACGTCACAAATGGTTGAATGGCGCCAGTAAATTCAACCAAGCAAGGTCTAATGTGCCAGGGTCCTCTTCTGTGTAAAATGTATATTGACACATTTTATATCAAATTTAATTCATTATTTACAGCCATGTGATTCCATAAGATTTCCATATTCCATAATGGTGCATTCTGAATGTTCAGTAAAGTATTTTTACAAAAATACATCATATATTTTGCATTGAGACATGAAACTTCAATCAGTTTCTGGACTGATGAGGACATGCATAAGCTGATTGTAAAATGTAGAGCAAATACTTAGTAAAGCCTTTAAACTCAAAAACCTACTTCGTTCTAATCCCGACTGTTCTTGTATTTTCATGGAACAAAAGTCCTTGTAACCACATACCAGCTGCCTCCACAACAATTACATTAAGTGGCAAAAGTGGCTACACTCTAACTGGACTTCAGAATTCAACCTGAAGTACTTTACACCTAGACGAGTATATCACATCATTTTAGAATAGGAGAGTTTCATCACATCATTTGTTCATGTGCTGCAAAAAAACTCACTAAAGGCACAATAGGCAACTTTTTTAAATTAATTAGTATTTTTTTCTATTTTCGTCAGATACATCAAAGTGTGTTTGTGTGTGTGTGTGCATGTGCGTGTGCATGTGCGTGTGCGTGTGCGTGTGTGTGCGTGTGCGTGTGCATGTGCGTGTGCGTGTGCGTGTGCGTGTAAGCAAAAGCCCTGTTTCCATTGGAGGCCCTCTAACCCCTTGACCGTGGTCTTATTCCAACCATCTACCTGAACTTGTACTCCTATTACAACTCCTTTCTCTGTTGCGGTGGTAAGAGATGTTTTGGGTACTTCATCAAGTCTGATCGGGAACAACTATGAAAACCATGAACTGCAAACCAATCAGATGTTATACACAACATGGAACATATTTGTGACATAAAATGAATTCATTGAATTAAATTGGTAAAATTAATTGTAGCAGAAGATAGGAATGAACAGGTGGATATGGTGATATTGAGTCTCCCCTGCCTGTGATGAAGGTAAAAGTGATCATACAGATCGCTCTATTTAAAGTGCAACATCACTTCACTAATGTTCATTTTCCTCTGAAAGGTTCTTGTGACTGTCCAGGACAGACCTGAATAATAGGACTGTCCAGGTTTTGAGAAGCTGGTTTGGCTCAAATACTCACACAACCCAAGACTTTAACTGTTGTCAGTGGTGTACTGAAGGTTTGGAGGTACCAGATTTGGAATGGAGAATATTTCCCCACTAGCCCCCTTGTTAAGAATGCCCAATAATGACGATGACACGATGTCAGAGAAATGGCTAGGACCGCACTGTTCTAATGAGAGTTTTTTAGGCTAGACTGTAAATCCAATTTTCTGATTGAAGTTTTGATGAATCACTTGAAGCGTTATGTACAAAAATCCTGAAGCCATTTGAATATTGTATTAATAATTTAGGTTATAATTGTACTGTATCAGCACTGTTGATGATATTTGGAAGGACATGTACACAGATCTGATATTAGGGGTTTGCAAATAGAAAAGATTGTGTGTGTGTGTGTGTGTGTGTGTGTGTGTGTGTGTGTGTGTGTGTGTGTGTGTGTGTGTGTGTGTGT
>JAOUQU010046118.1:0-17172 GCA_028566735.1 Ammoglanis amapaensis
GTGTGTGTATATATATATATATATATATATATATATATATATATATATATATATATATATATACTGCTTCAAAAGATCCATTCATTAATTCTCTAGTTTTACTTGCGCTTTATATATTCAGCGTCATGTCGGACACAGTCTGGGTGAATACACTAAACACCTGAACAGATCTCTCCCCCCCCCCACACACACACGGCATTTCATCATCTCTAGTTAATCAGAGTTAATTAGTTGCATGTCTGTGGATTGTGGGAGGATTCCGGAGTGTGGGACCTTACAATGAGCTGGGATTCATGTTGTCAAAATTTTATTAGCTTGTTTGACGCTCGACCTGCTAGGCTACCAAATATCTCTGAACTTATGTCTCCCAATAATTTCGTTTTTATAGATGTTTTTGTGGGTCGCTGGGTCAGAATTATACAATTTGGCTCCTTTACATTAACTCACTGGTGGTGTTTTGCTTTACTAATAACCTGTCTTGCTTGTTTTTAGGGTGACCATGTCACGACCTTGTTCAAGAACGCTTCTTCATTCAAGGTAAGCATAAAGGGGATGAATTTGTAACTTGCGCCGTGTAATGCATTATAGATTATTGTTGGTTTACGTTACTTTTGGTTGTACGTAGAAACGCCAACCCGAATGGAAGACGGCGAGACGGATTTTATGGTGGGCAGTATCAGTCGAACCCACGGAGAGGCCAAGAACACGTCAACACGGAGGTAAGCGCAGAGAACTGGGACGACAGCTACTCGCAAGAAGAGGACCAGGTTGACCACTGGGCGAAGTTCATCGAGGCCATAGGTCTTGCAGGAAAAAAGAAACCTTCAGCAGCGATGAGGTTCAACACGCAAGAGGAGGGACGCGGTTTCAAAGAGAAGTCACCAAGAGGAACGTCGTTCCCTGAGAATGAAACTCACCCGAGGAATCACAGGACGAACGATTCAGAGTCACACAGGAACTACACACGTGGTGCGAGTCCCAGAATGGAACATGGATACTGGAATGAAGAACATGAAGGACGATATCAGGAGAGAGGATCGTCTGCGACCAGGTATAACACAGAAAACATATCTTCCGAAGTGGTAAACTTATTTTGGAGAGAGTTTCCACAAGGAATGTGACGTTCACCTTATGATTCTGCGTCACAATCACAATTTGTTTTCTTCTGAACGCCCTTGTATAGTTTTTAAACAAAATTTAGTTTGAATTAGGGTAACACCAATACCCTGAATATTACTAACAGAATTGTCTAGCATTGAATCATTGATTAAATAAGCAGGAATGCTATTTTCACCCAGAATTAGCTCCTAGCAGCAATGATTGAAAAGTTTTCAATGCTGTTATCATAAAAATGTATTTGAAATTGTTCAACATTGAGCTGAATGGTTGGCATCATTGAACAATTCTCCCTCGCCTTTTTTGACCCACAGGTCTCAGAAGTCTATTTATAAAGAAGACCTACTTCATCATCAAAGATTTAGACATCCGGATGAAGAGGAAGGATTTAGAGACCCGCACAAGGGCACACATGGTGTATCCGTTATAGTGGATCATAACCACGGAATCTCTGAACGGATGCATTATGAATCGAGGAACCGCGATTCCACTAAATTGATGATCCCGGATCAATCCATGAGTCAAGATCAGTTTAGAAATAAGGATCCTTTTTTGAGTAGTTTGCATCCAAGAAACATGGATCTTTCAAGGAGTCGAGATTCGAGTTTAAATACGGATCATTCGAGGAGCCGGGAGCCTCAGAGAAGTAGTAGTCTGGTCATGGATCATTCGAGGAGCAGGGAGCCTCCGAGAAACAGTAGTCTGGTCATGGATCATTCGAGGAGCAGGGAGCCTCAGAGAAACAGTAGTTTGGTCAAAGATCATTCGAGGAGCAGGGAGCCTCAGAGAAACAATAGTCTGGTCATGGATCGTTCGAGGAGCAGAGAGCCTCCGAGAAACATTATTTCGGTCATGAACAGAGAATTTTCTGCAAGCATGGAGCCATTGATAAACCAAGAGCCTTCAAGGAACTGGAATTCTCAGATTAGGGGCGAGAAGCGTCTTACAAACAGTGAACTGCATGGTGGAAGAGCTCCCCCTAGAAGACCTGACTTTGTGAGAAGTAAGGATGGACACCCTAATTTTGGGAGCTTTCATTTTCAAGACAAAGAAAAGTTCCCATCTACGTCAACTGGCTGGAAACGTCCTGTATCGCAACATTACGAGCAGCCAAAGAAGAAAGCGCATCCAGGAGATTCTCTCAACAGCGACGTTGATTTAAGAATGGGCGACGATGAGGTCGGTGGTCCTCAGTGGGCGAGAGAACCTGGAAGGCACCGTGGTGACATGGAGGAACAAAGGAATCCCAAAATTTCAGGAGCTCGAGAAGACATCAGAAGACATGAGAATCTGAAGATCCAGGTCGATATGAGTCGTCCTGTGGGACAGAGCAGGTATAGTATTGCGTCATCCAAGTTTGGGTTTGGTTGAAGGTTCATGCCTCTTTTTCTCGACAGGATGATACACCATAAAAATAACTTCGGACGGAAGATACAGATGGTAAATCTCAATGTGAGACGCGCTTCTTAAAAGAGAGGACAGTTGACGATGTTGGATACTGAAGGAACAATTTTAATGTGTTTTTTAAAGAGCTGTTATTTTGGGAAGGATCAACAAATGGATCAGGGCACAGAAACGACTGAATTTCGTCTGAACTTTTCTTGGAAGACGATCAGCATGTCAAGAATCATAAACGCTTTAGTGGAGCACCTGAAGAGATTCCATAAGCAAGAAGAAATGCTGGATGCAATTTGATTAACTGGTTTCCCGCTGACACCATTTTTTTGGCTGTGATTTTCACAAGGTGATAAAATTTCTGAATTCTTTCTGTATCTTCATGAGAAACTGATTATCTGTTACCAAAGGAGTACGAACCTTTACGAAGTCCACCAGTTGGCCATGTCCTTTGAAGGACTCATGAATCGAGAAGAAACTTGAAGAGAATAAATGTGACTGCAGCTCATTTAAAGAGAACAACCTGCAATAAAAAACTGGAGGGTACAACCGGAGGTTTTTATACCTCATTTACTACTTTATTGAGATTTGCAGACTCAAAGAGGGTCGGAGCTTCAGCTGTCCAGTTCCTCAAGTGTTTTCTCAAGTGCTCATCAAAATTAAAATGGTGCTAAATGGATCTGAAAAACATTTTTTTCTAAATTTTATCTCTCGGGTAGAGATCTGCGAGAGTTACATGCATGAATCGTTCTTGTACAGCCATTTTGGGGAGATTTCAAAGGAGTAAAAGGTCCTGCCATCTGCAAACGAATAATTTCTGACCAGTTGATTCAAATACGATCAAGTTCGCATTGAAGAATTTTTTTATGCCATCCTGTGACTCGTGTAAGTAAATATCCACTCGTCCATTGTAAAAGGTAAAAAATTTTAAAATCTATTTTGGAGCAAATCCGACGCAAGGTAAGTCTACAATACTGATCCTTTCATTTTGTGACAGTCACATGGTTTTTAAACCGAATCTTTTGAAGATTTTTGGACCTTCTTGATGATTTAACACCAACAATTTACTCTGTTTAAGCTTGTTGTGTCTAATGCTTTAGGTCAAATGGACACCAACGACATTTCTTCGATGGTCACGCACTGGTTTATTTGCATGATGTGTTGCATTACAGCGAATCGTCTTTTCAACCTCATGGGTCAAGCATAAATGGACCCGATTGCCTTGGACCAATTTGCAGTACCAGTCCACATCTGGTGGTACGAAGACAAGAATATCAAAGGTCCAGACTTCACACTGAAGTTACAGGAAGTCTTATTCTACAAACGTATTGATGGACACGGCTCATGGCTGATGGTTGAACACATCTCCCAAGCATGGGGTTTTCGGTTTATTTTTTGTCTATCGACAAGCAACATTTGTACCTATTTCCACAAGTGTATGGATTTGAAACCAAGCTTTGTTTTCATGTCCGGGGTTTCACAAGAGTCCTTCTCATCTCACCTCTACAAGGATACTCCAAGGACCAAGTTCCATATTTTTAAGAAAACCAGGAACGTCATCTGGATTGTGGATGTTTTATCCAGGAACAAGCTTCCGTCCAGTTACACGCAAAGGTTACAGATATACAGCAAACGATTCTCCAATGGATTCTCCATTTGTATTTCCAGAATGATGGATTTGATAGTTTGCATCCCCTCTTTACAACAATCAAACTTCAACCTCTTCAAGGATTTCACAGGAATCCAGGAAGTTCTCGTCTCATCATCTTCCAGTCACAAGCAGTAGAGCAGATGTGGCTGAACAGCTTTCGGTTTCATGACATTCACTCGTCTTACACGGCAACCTCTTCAAGGATTCTTCCAGGAGCAAGCTCTGAATTTTTAAGAAAACCAGAAAGAGTTGTTTGTTAAAGCAACAAGTTTTTTTTACATGGACAATGGACATTTTGTACCTACTTCTAGAATCATGGATTTGAGACTTGGCTTAGTTCTCATGTCTGGTGTTGTACGTCATGCTCATCGAACAGCAACTTCCAGGTTCCATTTTTTTTCAGGTATCCAGAAATGTCTTGTTCTACCTGGTTTTGATTGTGGATGTTCTTGCTGGATACTTTCCAGATATTAACCACCATCGAGTTGCAAGTTTCAGATCGAACACTACTGGGTTCACCAGAATGAACATGAACAACATGAACGCCAGCCTTTTCAAGGGTTCGTCAAGAATCATGATCTTCACATTTATTCAGGAATCTAGAACGTTCTTCATCTGTTTCATTTTGCTAGAACAAAAGTCACGCGGCTGTTCTACACGTCCTAATGTCAAGGAACAAGCTTTGGTCCAATTACAAGCTAAGCTTCCAGATATAAAACTTTGATATCCTGCTTAGTTCTCTAGTCTGGGATTGTACAACAAACCTTCTTTACAATCACTGATTATCAACTTCTTCAAAGATGCTTCAAGGACCAAGTTCAGTATTTTACAGGAATGTAGGTTGTTCTTATCCTTATGTTCTTTCACTGAAACAAAAGTCAAGTGGACTGTGGAGGATCTCAATGGTGAATGTACAGACATGAACCACCGTCCAGTAGAAAAGTTGGTTGAACACCTCGAAGCGCTGGGTTTTACAGTCTGTATGCACAGCCAAATCTCTTCAAGGATTCTTCAAGGATCATGAGCTACTAATCTAGAAAGATCTTCATCTCATTTCACTGGACTAAAACTTGTGGACTTGTGACATGTAAAGGGACAAGGAACGGCTTTTGTCAAGCAACAAGTATCAACAAACACTAATTTCTAATGTACCTACTTGCAGAATTAGGGATTTAATCAATTGCTTAGTTTTCAAGTCTGGGATTGTACAACAACCCTTTCTTAACAGGCAAACGATCGAACGCCAACACATGTCGAGGATTTATTTTTCAGGAGAGGAAAATGACAACTGAAGTTTTGCAGGAAGAAACGAGAAGCAGTGAAACGGCATTTGATCGTGGACATCTCGCAGCTATTTTTCAAACCATTAACAAATCGCTAAGACATGAGCAAGAAAAGAGGCATGAACGTTCACCACACCTTTGATCTTGAAATAATAAAGAAAATATGAAGCAGTGAAGGTTTAACAGTGGCTCTGCTAAACCAGTTCACCCACACAGGCTTGTAGCTCATTTTCTGCTGGGTTTGTTTACTGTGATAAAATAACCCTGGATTGAACACGATTCTGAAGGTTCTCGGGTTTTCTACGGGTTTATTTGGCAACATCTAAGGTATGATTGTGATCGGTTTAATTACCAAAATTTAGACACACCTTTTCGTTTGTACCACATTGTACACACACCTCCAGTTTGTGTTAGGGCTTTTTAACCAGGAAAGAGTGTCAAGAGTCTTGGGTCAGATGACAATCCTTCCACAATCATCTGACCTAAACTCTGTTGAGATGATTTGTGATGAGTTTAGACAGCACAATGAAGGCAAAGCAATCAACACGTGCTCACAGGCTCTGGAAAGTCTTTCAAGACTGTTGGAGAAGCGTTCCTGGTGAAGCTTATTGAGAAGCGCTAATGTGTGTTCTTTGCTTTCTACATATTTATTATTACTCACTCGTGCTCCTTCATGGTTTGGATGTCTTGAGTATTAATGCACAAAGTATAAAAAATGTTCAGTAGTTTAGAAAAGCCCATTGAATGAGAAGGTGTGTCCAACGTTTGATTGGTACTGTACAAAAAGCTTTAGGATATTTGACTAACACTTGCGTAGGTCACTGAGGACTTTCATAAGAACCCAATTCTTTTGTTTAAGGTCTTTCATTTTCCTTTTTTTGTGTAGCCACTTGGGCTATTCCTCAGACAGGCAGCTGTCGCTCGATCTGGTCAATGTGGGCCGCCAGCGCCTCGACTTCCTGCCCATGCCGGAGCATTCTGGATCCAGCCAGGAGACCACAATGCCCACTGGGACCTTCGCCCAAGAGATCATATCTTTGGTGCATCATGTAAAAGGTCAGGGTCTGTGCAGCTATACGGCTGAAGTGTGTGTGTGTGTGTGTGTGTGTGTGTGTGTACATATATATGTAAACTATAAAGAATCAATTTCTGACTTATTGATTTTGTTTTTACTGTATAGAGAATTATTTTCGTGGTCAGGGCATTCCACTGAACGAGCGCTTCTCTGATCCGCAACAGTACACTGTGGTGGAAGAAGAGTTTGAAGACACGGAGCCCATCATAAATAGGTTAAAGTTCGCACCGGTAACATTATACACATCATATAAAGAGTTAGAATATAAGTTTTTAATTGGCAAAACTTTTTTTGCAGACCATTTGCTTCTAGATCGTCAGATACTCAAGTGGTCTGCAATCTCAGGCCTTTGTTGGTAAATGTTTTTGGTTCATTTCCCCCCCAAAATATCCAAATTGAGATGTCTACACGATTGCTAAAATTCATCGTTTTGTCCAGTCGCTGAAACATTTGCAGTCTCCCAGTCCTGACGACCTCCGGTTCGACCTCGAGAGGAAAAGACTGCAGAAACTCGGGGGAGTGAAGGTCACCATCGCCGGAAACTCACGCTTACCGCCTCAGCAGCCGTATGATCGTTTAAATGTTCTCGTTTCCCGCAATGCCAATAACACATACCTTTCCTGACTCAAATTCTCATGACTCATTCCTGTGTTAGTCAGGGAAACGAACCCACGTACACCGACGTCGAATATTCACGGACCGAGTCTGGCAGGTCCGAGCCAGAACATCAGCAAACGAGTCAGTGGGTGAGTTCAAAATCTCGATCTGGTGTTGTGTGCTTTAGGATACGGCACCACTCTACAGGCTCTGGGACGCAGTAAGTAGCTCCGTGTAAAATCAGGGCGATCCTCCTCTCTCTCTGTTACAGGATGGTCCTCCGGCAAAAAGATCCGTCCCCAATCTCCATCCCAGAAAGAACGTTAATCAGTTTCGACCAGGAGCACGCGGGAGAAGGAACCCTAATATTGGTGAGAATCTTCAGCAGCAATCGATTCTGTGTTAACATACAAGAATCATCCAAACCTGAATAAAAGTGTAATAACTGTTTAGCAATTATCCTGCCAGAATTAATTCTCCGTCCGTTAGCGTCTTTAATATTTCTGACAATATTTGCGAATGTTTTTCTATCTGAACAGTAAAAGTTAATCAAAAGTTTTTATTTATTTATTATAAAGCATTAAAGAAATGTTTTGGGTGTCGCTAAACTATAAATAAATGTTTATTTTTTTATATATTTTCAAAAGAATCAATGTGTTTTTATATATATGTAAAAGATAAAATAATTGTTTGCTTTTGGAGCCTTTAAAACTTTTAATAAAAGTTTGTTTTGGGTGTTTTTAAAACATTAAATGTTTTGGGTTCATTTTAAGCAAATAATGTTTGTGAGTAAACAATAAATAAATGTTTAGTTTCGGTGTATTTAAAACAATAATCGTTTCTTTTTAGGGTTTTAAAAGCAAATGTTTTTCAGTGTTTTTATTGTGGACGTATATCAAAATTACTAGACATGTATATTGTGCCAGCGCCCCCTGCTGTTCATGAATGAATGAATAAGTTTTGGTTCATATTAAAGGAATCATCCAAGTGAATCGATTCATACAGATTCTTCGCTGAATCATTATTACCTACCTAACGATTATTATTTTTCAGGTACCAGGTGGTGAGAGGACGGACGGCGGCGTCTCCAGAGTCGTAAGCTACTTGATACGAAGGCATGAAAGGTTTTTAATGCGTAACGCCTTCGTCACAGATCCAGCATGTCGGCTAATTCACACATCAGATACTTTTTACGTTCTGAGTAAAAGTTCATTTCAATTGTTGTCATTTCTTATTTCAAGTTCAATTTACTAGGTGTCTTTCAGCACCAGCAGAATATCTGAAGCACTTGATCCGATCTGGAAGGTCAGTAATGGGTTATTGGTGTAATAACACGTCTATTACTGATGATCAGCTGTGAGAAAGATGCTGTTCGTGAGTTCTTATAATTCAGAAAGCTCCAAGGTGTGTGATCTATACAGTTCGGTCAATCTACAGTTCATTACGAGTGCTTTCTGCTTGATTTTTTGTTTGTTTATCTGTGTTCTAAAGAGATTTTGTTTGTTGGATGTGGAGGAAGTTAACTGTAGTGTCGTTCCTTCTAGTTTTGTATCGAATAAATTGACTAAAGAAACATTTTTGAGTCTTATTTTCTAATCATGTTCGAATCCAAATTATACAGAATGATTTTCAGACATCCGTTTGGAAATTCACCTGAGACTGTATGATCGTTCAATGTCGGTGTAGAATTTTGGATTGGCTTTCATACCATTTTTGTGTTCCACAAATTCACAAGATCAGAATTTACTTTTAAAAATCTACGGTGTCATTAAGATATACAAATTCCTGTATTGATGAGCAATTGAGGTGAAAAGCACCTCAATGTTACCATGTAATCTTTCCTAGCTACAGGGAAACGATCAATCCATCCAAGTATCCGTAACCCGGATCAGATGAGGTCCGAGAGTGGTGGTGGTTTGAAAAGGCATGGTATGGTTTTTTTTTTATCCCACCAGGTTTTCAACCCGGTTTGTACATTGACGATTTGCTTCATTGGACGAAGTCTTGTGGATGAGACTCCTCACACGATACTGGCTTGAAGGACACCTCTGTGTTCTCCTCCATTATGAGGTTGTATCTGCACAGTGGAGGCCTGGAGGGAATAGAAAGAAAAGACTGAAGAAATGCCGCCAGAACAGCTCTCACCTGCTAAGACGTGAATCTCACAAAACCCTTTGAAGCTCTTCCGGTCATTGGGTGCTAACACGATACTTAAAGGGTCAATGCAATGGTGATCGTCAACCCAACTCAGAATTGACCCTCATCCCGATCACAACCACTTCACGACCCTTATCATTCCAGTCTTTATGCTCATCATATCTGCTATTTTCAACATTAATTAATGACTGAGAGTTCCAAGCACCCTGACCCTTGTTCCTCAGACTTACCTGTCCAGCAAGTCCATTGACGTGATCCTTATGCGCAGGAGTCGGATCTTGTAGCGAGGCCCTATCATGTTCCCTGTGACGATCCTGAAGGAAACCTTCCGAACCGGATACAAGTCCTGGCCGAACTGAGCTAGCAGTCTCATAGCCGTATGCCGCTCGAACCTCAAGAGTTTGCTAAGCAACGACAGTCAGTCGACAGTCAGTACACATGACCAGAATCTACATACCAGAGATGGTCCGGACTACTTACTTGTCTATCCTGGCCTCGGTGACATTCATCCCATTGTGCAGACGAAGGATCACCACCCCCCAGCGCAGGTACTGAGTCCATGTGGCCATCTCCACCCTGTAAACCGCTTCTGTCAACAACAAACAAAGACTAGACGAAACTGGTTCAGAAGAGTAATATTCAAATATTAGTGTCATGGACTTACTTCTGTACGGTGGTTCTGCTGTGGTGGAGAAATAGACCCGTGTCTGTCCGAGTTTTATTAGTGTATCTTTCCACAGGCTCAAGTCGTATCCTGTACAAGATACATAGATAAAAATGGTCATCATAAGTGTTGTCCTCTAGTCAAAATTGGCTTCCGATGAGAAAGGGTGGAAGCTGAACAGGTCAAACTAACAAGTGAATATACACCATCCTTGGACGACTTCGGGGTCCACACATATAGGACCCTGTGGCTGCCCCATGACCTAGCCTACTGTCCTGTGTTTTCCATTGGTGTCGGATGTTTACCTAGAACGGGACAGGGCGCTGGTTTAAAGATTGCACATTGCAGACACTGTCCGTTTAAGAAGTCCACATAGGAGGAGCAGGGATACGCGGTGAGGTGACAGGAACGATTAAGAGCGCACAGGTAGAGAAACACTGACCGCTGGTGGTCGCAAACGAAATAAGACTTTCCTGCAGAGACGAAAAAAACACCTGTAAGGTTGAGAATTTGGAATTCGGAAATGCTCAAAATGGATGAAGACTGACCTGAGAAGATTGTCTTTGGACACCCGGGCTGGTCGAATCCTCCGTTCGCATAAAAATCGATATGGCCGTGAGTTCCTCTGAGACCAAAGGCTGCCGAAACAACAGGACATATTAAAGGACCTTGAGACAATGGCTAGCCAGACCAGTTGGATCCAGATCTACTATTGTGTTTGCAAGTAGATTGGTCTTCAGTTTACTGTCGGGGGAGACTAGATTGTGGTGGATATGCTCTGTTAGGTGGAGATTGGGATATGGCTGGCTGTGTGCGAGGGGGGTCACTTTGGATGTTTGGACCACAATGATAGAAAAGAAAAGAAACAAATCATGCTTACAGTTCATATCTGTATGCACGACGTCCACAAACCCAGCATCGGTTGGATCAAGGCGCTGTTCTGGAGGGGCGGCGGCAAACATCGGTCCGGCCGGATCCAGACCTGATGATATTGTGTTCACAGTTCAAGCGTTATTTGATTGGTGTATTGAACGTAATTTTATAGGGTCATTGACTCACCTGTAATTCTGCCTATTTGACCTCCCAGCATGGCACCTACAAACCCGGCCACGTGCGCCCCCAGACTCACGCCGATCAGGTGGATGGAGTCCAGACATGCCCCGTCGTCCTAGAGTAATACAATGGATCCAACTATGGATGGCTGTACCAGACTAAGGCAGTTTTGGGCTAGTGCTTAAGGAACGGGCGTGCGTTTTTAGGAATCGCTGACAGTTTGTCTCTTCTGGGTTGTTAATCATAACCCTTAACACCACTCCTTCTGAGGGACCCGTTTGTACTAAGTAGGCAATCAGTTATTTCAGCTTATGTTTCCGAAAACATGCCAGTAGGAAGATTGTCTACTCTGAAATGGTCATACACTCCCAGTTAAGGACTCACCTTCATTCTCTCAATGAAGGCTGTGATGTTGGCGGCGGTGCGACGCGTGTTGGCGACGGCGGTGAAGTAATTGAGGTTGGCAGCTCCTCGGTTCCAGTCCACCACCACCACGTTCATGTCACCCTGCGCCGTCAGCAGGTGGGTGAGCTGCTCGATCCAGACGGGTGGCGCCCCGGTGGGCCGGTAGCCGTGGATGACGAAGGTGGTGGGTCTAGTGAGGTCGAACAGAGGCACGCCGCTCAGGTTGCCATGGAGCAGCTCACGACCGCAGTCCGGGTTGGATCGCGTGTAGAGCAGCAGACGGACGTACAGGCTGGTTCCCATGAACGTCTCATGGAAATCGAGGTCCGAGAAGTCATCGCAGCGGTCATCTTGGAATGCTGAGATCCAACAAGGGTGTACAAGTATATAAGAAGTCTTTCTTTACTCGTGTTTCTTTACATGCTGTTTGCATGCTAGTGTGAGAGCAGATCTTGCTCCACGACCCAACAGTCATAAACCCAACACACTATGCTATCACTGCCCTATCGTGCACGTTATTATATTGTATTTATACTATACAGTACCACACTTTCTCGTTTAATGGATTTCCTTGATTGCACACACCTCCAGACTACGTAAGAGCTATCGGACCAAGAAAGTCTTGGAATAACAAAATGTGTTGAGATCGAAGAACCAGCTAGAGCAAGTCTGCCATGAATAATCTCCATCGTAGTGTCCAGTGTCCCAAATTTCTGCTACCTAATAAACCATAATTCTTCTCACATCCTACCATACACTCGGTACCATACGTCTTAAAAGAAAAGAGCAACAGTGTTGTGTAATGCTTTACAGATAATCCAGCTCTGTAATTAGCAGCTACGAGAGATGGATGGATAACAGTGCTAAAAAAATAAAAGCTGATTATACCACATCTCCTTTCTCCTGGTCCCGGGCTTAACCGCCTGACCCTGCTCATAAGCCTGACGTAACTGCAAGGGTAGTAAGATTGTTTCCACCAATCCCTAGGTTGACCACACTAAATTGAACAACTTACTGTAGAACATATTATGACTTTAAATATACTTGTTTGCAACGGGTCTATATTTTTTCTCTTTTTATTCTTAAGTTCAAGACCGACCAGAAGGGAAAGCTACAATTAGGAGACCACAGAGGAGCCAAATGAAAGAAGATTTCTAAAGTTCTGGATTAAAAATAGAAGAAATAAAAATAATCTGGGCTTGTTTTCTCACCTCTGCAAAATATGGTGATGCTCGCCAGACCAAGAATCTGCCAGAGAGCCATCCGGACTAAAATCAACACGTAATTCTATGAAGTGTGGATGCCAGTGAGGTGATATTCCTTTATAGGATCGCTAAAAAGTGACGCCAGTGAGAGCACACCGAGGGACGCCAGTGGGAGGGATGAAGCTGATTGGTGGGGACGAGGACAGGACAAGACTGTGGGCAGGACGTAATGTGAGGGGACTCACATATTTATTTATTTACTTTTGCATAGAATGTTGTACAATTATACATTGTATGAGTTAATTCTCCTTCAAGTAAACAATACAATTGTTTTTATTTTTACAATTTTATGTTTACAATTTATCTCCAGTCACATCTATTTATTTACTTATTTACACGTGTGTATAGTAACAAATATTTGTAGCATTTGCGTGTTCGACAGGACCACGTTTTGGACTACAGGGTTGTCGATCCGTTTGTCCATCTCCTCGTTCTAACATCGACGTGATTCACATCAAATGTGGCCACTGTTTCTTTCATCTCCGGTTTGCTTTCACCTAGTGGACATTTTAAGAAATGCAGTTTATTACAGGTTAGAATAAAATGGTGGTCGTACTCGCCATGTCTGTAGTTTTTTATCTGGGTGCCACTAGAATGTGCGATGCTTTGGAATTTCTTATTGTAAGTGTATGTTGACATTGGACCCACTGTACCCATGATGCCCTGTTATACCGACATTTGAAGCAGCACATTTTAAATAAATAAATTAAATGCGAAGTAAGAAAATAGTTTGAACATAGAAGGTTTACATGGACATACGTACAGGACCAGTCAACAGTTTGGGACAGTTTTGTCATGATGTTATTAACTTCCTGTCAAGAAGAGTCAACAAGTGCTGGGTCAGATGACCTCTGGCCTCCATGATCAATGTCATGTTAACCCAGTTGAGATGATTTGAAATGAGTTGGACTTCAAAGTGAAGGTGAAGAAGTCAACAAGTACTCAGTACCTCCCTGAAGACCTTCTTCTTGTTGGAGTTGTTTTCAGTATGCATGTTCAATGTGTGCGAATGTGTCCAAACATTTGACAGGTCCTGTACTTTAGTACTCTACTACTTTAGTATGGCTAGACTATTCAAATCTTGTGGATCATTTTCGAATGAAGCTGGAGATGACATCCATTGGGATGGGGAAGACCACGGTGGAGTTCCTCTCGGTGGCGATCTCAGACAGCGTCTGTAGGTATCGCAGCTGGAGAGCGGCCGGAGATTCGGACATGACGCTGGCGGCCTCCTTCAGAGCGCAAGAGGCCTTCATCTCTCCCTCCGCAGCTATCACCTTAACGCCGTACACAGGGGGACACGAGGTTACATGACGGACATGATACGTTTTTAGGCTTTATGACGTCTCACCTTGGCTCGGGCCTCTCTGGTGGCCTCGGCCTCAGCGGCCATGGCTCTCTGTAGTGTCGTGGGCAGTTTGACGTCCTTCAGCTCCACTCGTTCCACTTTGATTCCCCAGTTTTTTGACGCTGAGTAGAGCACCACCTATCAAACAGGTTGATATTCAGTTTAAACAGCAGAGGGCATCGCTGGTTATATATTGTTTTAGCACAAAAACGTGAATCTAGTATTTTTGCTATAGTTTGCAACTTCTTCAGAGATAAAAGGATATTTATAGTTTAGATTAATTAAAGATAAACACAAATACTTTCTTTAGATTTTTTTAAGGAATGAATCTTTTCTTTTTTAAGTTAATAACAAATAATTTGTCTTCGATTGTTTAAAGTGAATCACACGGCAGTTTATAAAGTTTATATGTGTCTGTATTACCTCCATCTGTTCTGCCATCTCTTCTCGATCCCGTAAGATATCAGCCAGGCTCTTGGTGCCCAGCATGTTCCTCAGGGTGGTCTGTGCGAGCATCTGCGTGGCCAGATTGGCGTCCTCCACTTTGGTTATGGACATCGTCGGGTTAAAGACTCTGTAATACACGACTCCGTCGACCAGGATGGTCACCGAGTCTTTGGTCAGCACCTGTAAAGATAAACAATCGGTTCAATAATATTCTGTCGGAGGACGTGGTTTCATTTAGCTATTAAGTTGATGGTAACGTGGTGGTACTTAACTCCTGGGGAGGAATGTTGAACGACACTGTCCTCAGATCAACATTGCGGAAAGTGTCCACGCACGGAAGAATCCAAAATATACCTTCAAAATATCAAAATGTGCACTTTTTTATTAAAATAGCCTTTTATTAGGATTATTATTATTCTTAGATGTGACTCACCAGGTCCTTTTGCTCCCCCGAGTAGTCGCCCTAGGCGGAAGATTACGGCCCTCTCGTATTCCTTGACGATCTGTTAATCCAAAGAGGAAATGAGCTTATTTATTATTATTTTAACTTCTATTTTACTCCTAAAACATTTGTTTAAGCTTGCAGGTAAAGAAATAATTTTTTAAACCTTATTTAACTCTTCTTATGATTACTACGGTTGCCAGATCCTCACCTTCATGCAGAACCAGATGGAAACCGGGAAGGTGACGAGGATGAACAGAAACATCAGCGCTGTCAGGAGGAACCCACAGAAACCCGAACTTTTCGATCTCTCCACATCTGAGGTGCGTTCACAGATCCAGCTGTTAGTCCGATCGGGTTCATGCACAGTTCCTAATCCTCGAGGAAAAATAAAACGGGTCTCGTACCTGACTGGAAGTCGTCGTTCACGTCTGTATAAACATCTGTACCCGTCCGGATCATGTCCCGGCTTCTCTCGGCCATCTCCAGCAGCAAGACAGGCTCAGAGTGACGATCTTGTGAGGTATTAGTTTATGGAGCTGGGTTAAATTCGACTCTAATATCACAGTCCCACCCATCATCAACACTTAAAGTATCAAGGGAGTAACTGCCAATGCCAAACAACCCTCACCGAAACACCGGGTCCTCGTTTTAGATTTAATATTTGATCAGTCACACGATACAATAAAACACATGAATTAATCATAGGATCGTTCAACAGAGATGCACCAAAAGTTTGCACGTGTTTAGTGAAATATCAGAATAAAATGTGGTACACGTGTAAGGAAACGTTCATTAAAGCTGTAATTAGTGTAATTAACACATAATCGCACTAACACCTGTTACAGACCGAAGTGTTTGGCGGGGGGGACACACGTTATACACACCTGACGGCTTCATATTAACAAGCTTTTGTTTTGTTTCTAAAGCAACAATTTAAAGTCTGATGTTATAAGGACAGAAGTATTGGGAAACACAATCCTCAGACTTGCTCAGCACTGTAGAGACATAAAGACAACTGAGACACATTATTCTGCTACGGAGGGACCATTTGTTCTTAAACTAAATATAGCATGCATAATCAGTAGTTAATAAATAACCAGGAACCACATAAATTTCTACCAAGAACCAAGACTTTGTCGGGGAGCCCTTACGATTATGACCGAATACTTGGACCAGGCATAATTAATCGTCGATATGTGTACACTGTATGGACAAAAGTGTGTACACCTGGTCATGAGGTTGTTGGAGAAGAACCACCACAGGTAGAGATCGGAAAATGCTCCTCGGAGACATTGATGCCCATGTTGATGCAAAGTTTGTTGAGAAAGACTCCATTCATGTACCGGAACGTTCCAAACTAAAGTTCACGGCTCTTGTCTTTTAAGTATTTGTTTAGATTACAAATGTTTAAATTAATAATATTTGGTACAGGCTTTATTTTGTATCGATACTGTAGTACTGTTTATTATATTGGTGCTGCACGGTGGCTTTGTGGTTAGTTTTAGTATTGTTTTTGTGTTCTGTGTTGCCCTGTGACCTCGACGGAACGATGTTTTTATTTAAATATGTACTTGTATGCAGCTGTAATGACAATAAACCCTCTCTGACTCAGATTTTGACTCTCTTGATGTGATATTTATAATAAAGTGGCCCTAAGATGTGCCGTTGGCGTCAACACGAACCAACCTTTTGTTTTTTTGTTCATCTCCTGGCCAACAGAGGGCAGTACAGTGCTGCTGTTTGTTCTACTCAACGTTCCTGATCTCATGTAACCTTGACTTGAGTGAAAATCCTTCCGAGAGTCTTCGTCATTCTAGAATCTAGATCCTCTTACATAACCAGACACACACACACACACACACACACACACACACACACACACACACATGCAGTGAAAGTGGCAGATTATTTACATGTTTGAGAAGTCACGCTCTGTTCTGTTGTTATAACCGTACTCTGACCTCGTAAAGGTCATACTGCGATGGATCTGTCCACTGTGGAACCGAAATGATTAATAATATTAATATTAATAGTTTGTGGATAGCTTTGGCACTTTAGAGCAAAAAGGTCCAGCGTGTGTCCTCATTGGTTATCTCCCACTGTCCAATTACATGCATGATAAATTTACTGTAGGTGCTACTGATGCTGTGTGTGTGTGTGTGTGTGTGTGTGTGTGTGTGTGTGTGTGTGTGTGTGTGTATATATATATATATATATATGTGTGTGTGTGTGTGTGTGTGTGTGTGTGTGTGTGTGTGTGTGTGTGTGTGT
>JAOUQU010046331.1:0-17162 GCA_028566735.1 Ammoglanis amapaensis
AACTTCACTAATATGTATCCCGGTCTAAATGGTATTTTTAGTCGACTATTAGTCGATTAGTTGGAGTAAATGACAACCACTGGACCACCAACAAAATCCTTGGTTGTGGACAGTCCTAGTTTACACTGTATTTTCAGACCTTTCCTTAACAAATCTAAATCGTTTTTTGAATCATTTAATTGGTGTCTTACTGCGTGTTCATTAGCAATCGCTTCTCCTCATCCGACTCTGTTCCCGTCAGAATATAGCAGACATGACTGTAAGGTAAACAGAGTAGGTCTACCTCATGCCACCGTTCCTAAAACGGGACACCCAGCATGACAACACACCGACTAAAATAAAGCTGCAGTGCTTTCTGGGCTCGAGTGGTTGTGGGAATGGTGTGTGGGTGTGGGTGAGGGGTATTCTAGGGTCGTTGGGGGGGGGGGTATTGTATGGTATGTCTCAGCAAGATATGCTCCAGGAACTGATTGATTCGGCCTGGTGCGGAAATAATCCCAAAATAGTCGTCTGGTATTACGGTGTGTGGGAGAGGGAGTAGGATAAGAAGGTCAGCTGTCACCCGGAACACACACACACACACACCGGGCACTGAGGACACACACTGGGGGACGAACACCACTAGGACAGTGTACAGAAGGATTTCGGGTTCAACAACATAAAGGGAAGAGAGGAAGGAGTTTCGTCAGGTGAGCAAATCTTTTTATCGGGTTCGATAAGGCCGCTGTGATGTCTGTAAAATATTAACAGTGTTAAATATATTTATAATTATTATTTAGTGTGTGATAGCAGTTGTAACGTTCTGGTACCTTCCGATCGTGACTGATTTGTCGACTCTTGGAATGGAACCAGCAACCTTCCGACCACAAGTCGGTTATCTTGATCCAATCCGTGCAAACTTAATATTCTGATGTATCGTATAAGATATAATAGGAAACATTATAACAGAATATAATAACATTCAATAATAAAATTTTTGGTACTTTCTTTAATGCTGCTCCCACCATGTGGTGTTATGAGGCAACAACGTGCGATGAGTATTTAATTTTTTTGCTTTATTTGGTTCTGTTTCAAGCCTCGTTAGTCAAACCTGCCGCCATTAATCCGTTCAACTTGATTTGGGTTTGGTTTTTTGACCTCACGGGTCCTGGTGACAGAGGGGGTCAAACACATCACTCAATCTCAATTTCCATCACACCCCAAACCAGCCGAGTCACCGCAGCTGTTCCGATTACTAAAGGGGAACTCAAAAAGTGTGGCAACATTTGGTGAATCGTGGGTAATAAATAATATATCATGAGTTCAGATCAGAATGATGAGAATCAGTTCCAATAAATAAAACCATTCAGTAGGTTGCCGGTTTATGTCTCGCTATTACCACGTTGACACAGCTGGGCACGTCAAACTTGGTCATAACCGTATCGTGCTTATAAATAATAAAAATGTCTGATTAATATGACCAATGGAAACGTTTGCTCCAAGGGTTTCACGAGACGGTCCGTAGCTCTACCCAGTCTGCAGTGGCCTGCTGTGGCCTGCAGTGGCGTACACAAACCGGGCAAAACGCGAAAATCGTTTTATTTAACACCAAGAACCTGCTTGATTGCTTCGTTGTTTTTTGTTTGTTTGTTTTTTCCTGAAAACGAAACTTAACGCTGTACGATCACTGCAGCAGAAGCATGCAACTCGCTTCACTGTTTCTGTTGTAGATGAGAAAAGGAAATCGGTGTCGGACTTCAGAGGTAGCGCGAGCCTGCACGGACGGGAGAAGTTCCCTATTTCTGTCAGAGCAATGTCTGCACTATATCTGTCCAGGGTGACAGCTGCAGAGCCGACGGGGAACCTGGTCAAAGCTGTTAGTACTGCTTCTGGTCCCGCTGCGTTCGGGGCACGGCTTAAACGTTTAATTAAGATAATCATTACCATCAATCGATCATCAATGATAATGATTCTGTGCAAATTCATAAAGGAGTCTTGATTATACAGTAATAATTTGTACATAAATGATAATCAGTTTGTCCTCTCCTCATCTACAGGAGCAGAACATATTATCGACACCAAGACCAAAACTTTACATGGTAAGAAAAGCAATATTGTGTTTAACAAGTGCAGAGATTTAGTGTCTAACCCATCTAATGACTGCAAATGAGTAATCTTTGTGCTGCTTGTTCTTTACAGTGTCAGCAAACTTACTAACTAAGTCACCGTTTAACTAAAGTGCTTCTGCTGGGCCTTGTGTTTTACGTTAAATAATAATTACTACTTTTTGAAGGACTAATGTCCTCTCAGCACTGACACTGAGGTTTTTAAAAGTCTTTAACAATGCTGTTGCACCTGCAAACGCTTCTGATCAGTGTGTTTTGCCGTCAATGGGGAACAGGTGGGCTACACTCAGTTAGCATATAACCATAAACCTGACATCATAGTGAGTGTATGGTGAGTGTAGTTTAAAAATAACGAGCGCATTCCCAGACAGGCGTTCTTAATAAAGTGCTCGAGCATGTACAGCATCGTGAGCATCACACAGGCCTGCTGGAACGTACGTTTGCATCTTAACACCGTGAGGTACGTGTGCCCCTAACAGCATGAAGAGAATAACTCGCGCGCCATGGAATAAAAACCAGCTAATGCTAAGTTTGTCATTTCGTTACCTTTCAAGATGGCAGACGTAGCACAGCACGTCCCAGACAGAGTCGGTTCTCCGTGCTCGAACTGGAACGCAGACGAATTCCAGACGGATTCCAGAGAGTCCCCTGTCCCGCTCCCTCATCCGAAAGAGGTCCCGTCCATGCAGTACGATCAGCGGCAGAAATGCGAGTTGAAACGTCTCCTGAAACACACCTGTCCGGAGCTGAGGGGTCTGGGAAATGCTCTCGAGGAGGAGTTCGCTGACATCCTAAACTCCGACATTACCACAGAGAATGGGTACCAGGGCGACATCCAGGCCAGGCGCTTGCTCTTCGAGAACGGTTCCGTGAACAACGGGGAGTCAAAAGAGATTCAAGAAAGGATCATTCAAGGTGAGCAGACATCTGGACAGGTTCTGTCTTGCTTCCAGGATGATGAAAGATCCTCCCTGGAACCAAACACGACCCCACATAAACAAAGCGAACCACTCAACGCAGAGGAGAACTTCCGGGTTGATGTTAAAGCCACACGGAAAATGTTTGAAGGCCATTCGACACCTAAAGATACTCTGGAAGACACTTTTTTGGAAAGGCTTGTAATGGCAGATGAAGCAAAAGGAGTCGTCCTGAAGCAGAAGAAAGACTTTGAAACGTTTTATAATGACCCCGATAGAAGAAACAGTCCATTCAGCATTGCAGACATCACAGAGCAGGATCAAGACCCCAACGAGGTGTATCAAGGCATCTCCAAAGCCAAAGAGATCTTCGAAACAGGGTTCGTCAAGGAAAACACCTCGTCTGCCATCGAGCACCTAGTGGGAGATGACGAGACCTCAAAAACAAGCGTCAGGAACAGAACCCAGATGTTCGAGTCGACACCTTTGGACAGGATCAACTGGCAAAAAGAGGAGGAATCTGACTGCCTAGAAGAACGAATGTGCAAAACCTTGATCTCACTGTTTAATTTTAATGTGATTCAGTCTCAGGGAATGCTTCTCGAAGCAACAGAGGCCGGGCACATCAGGAAAGCCAACTACGTTCTTGGTGATGAGCGTCCAGAGATCCAGCAAGAGGAGGTCATCATGGGAAGCGTGAAGAGCATCCTGCTTCAGATTCTTGCCAAAGTAAATCTCAACCCACATATAGCCTTGCTGAAGGAAGACGAGCAAGGAAACGTTGAGGTCAAAAGTGTTGATGTGCCCACGCATCACCTGCCTTTCACAGTGAACCAGGACAAAGAATACAGGACTACTGTCACAGTTCAAGTCATCGAGGACCTGCTCGGTCAGGAGACCTGCCCTGGAAAGGGAGTTCTAATCCAAGAGCATGAACTCGGAGCGGTGAAGATAGTCGTTTATGTTCTCTTCAGACGTGACGTCCATGATGGAAAAGTGCTAAGCATGATGGAGTCAAAAGACATCAATGATTTGTTTGGAAATGATGACGAGAACCCGTGCACTTCCAACCCATCGCTCTTCCAGATAGAATCTTCTTGTCATGACAGGCTTGAAGGAAACGGGAATGTCAAGCTGCTCCGAAGCCGAATTGAAAATGGTGAGCTTGATTCTTTAAGGAGTCTTCAGAAGAGTCCATCAGACGAGGGTCTACATCAGGAGGAAAATGTAGGCATTACATCTGGTCATCTTAAGACTCTCAAAGCCATATTTACTACAAATCCAGACTCTGGGACAACCTCTGAGGAGTTCCACAATCCTATCCCAGAGTCGCTCAGTACAGGTCCTCAAAATTGCCTTTCAGATGAAGAAAATGAGAAGGAAAATCTTATAATTCCACACAGTAATCTTAAGACTCTCAAAGCCATGTTTACTCCAAATCCTGACTCTGGGACGACCTCTGAGGAGTTCCACAATCCTGTCCAAGAAATGCTCACTACAGGTCCTCAAAAATGTCTTTTAGATGAAGAAGTTAAGGAAAATGTTGTTGTTCCAGCCAGTAATCTTAAGACTCTTAAAGCTATGTTTACTCCAAATCCAGACAACTCTGGAACCGTTAAGACTTCCACACATATCCCCAAACGTATCCAAGAAACGGTATGCATTCCTGACCTCATAAATGAGTCAAGTCAAAAAGCAAAACCGAGTTTTGATTCGGTATTTTTGACAGAATTGGCTCCCACAGGAGAAGTGCTCCTAGAGTCAAATCTTGAGGAATCTATGAAGAGTCCTCACCAGGCCACAACGGAGGCCAGAACTCTCCAACACAGTTTCCAGGAGAATCAAGAGGACACTTTTCCATCGCCACCAGATGACCAATACCTGACGGAATTCATGAGCGAAGGTTACATCAGCGAGACGGAGTCTGTGCTGAGCTCTGAGACCGGACAGCAAGATGGAAATGAAAAGAGCTCGAAGGGCAGCGTTCAGTCAGCTCTGGATTCGTTAGGAAAGTCCAGCTTTAATGTGACTAAAGGGGATTTTAAAGCCGCTATGATTTACAAAAACTCTGGGAGAAAGACGGCAGAGGTCAAAGCATGTTCGCCGTCCTTTACGACTGAACAGGTGACCATAGAAAAGCATCAGGCGTGTCAAGGTCAGTCTGCAAATAAACCATCGGCATGCTCACCCCCAACAAGCCAAACACAGCTGATGAAGAATGAGATGCCTCGTAAGTCAAAACCGGCCATTCCACCCAAACCAGACCACCTAAAGATGATCCCACCACATCAGCAAGCAAGATCAGGCAAACCTGAAGAACAACATGGAGAACCTGCAGAACATAGAGACGATCTCAAAGCAGAACAATCACAAGTAACCACAGAGCAAGAAGGTCAAAGAAACCAAAATGGTTTGAGTGTTGGTCCCGAATTCCACGCTTCACTCCAAAACTTTGGCGTCAAAACAAGCCCTGCGGTGCCACCTGTGAAACCTAAAAGACTTAAGATGGTGACAGACAACACACACCAGCCAAGCCTGCTATACACAAGCTATAAGCAACATGCAGACGAAGGCGAACACGAGACACAGCCGGGGAGCATTGTAACGATGAGGGAGAAGAAAGGTCGACAGAAGGAGAGCGAAGCAGAACGTAGGCAGAGGTTATCTGTACATATGGACGAAATCATCCGAGAGAACGCCAGCGCCGCCATGGAAATCATCGACAAGCTGAGAAAGCAAGACGAGCTCAAGAGCATCCTGCTCAAAGTCGAGGAGATCGAAGAAGATGCCGGTCAGGAGCATGAGACAGACATTAGGAAGATCTTTGAAAGTGTGCCGGATTGGGTCGTCCCAAATAATCACACGGCGTCCGAGGACGAGGTAGAAAAGAAAGTTGTTGGAAACAAGGTGGAAACCGTGAGTGAATCTGAGGTGCTATCATCCATGCAGGTCGCCTTTGGAGATCTGGAGAAAGCAAGTGTGGCGATAAACAATTTAAAAGAACAAACGTTAACGAGGCTCATGGAAATCGAAGAGACCATCAAGAAAGCTCTTTATTCCGTGTCCACATTAAAGTCCGATTCGGATATCGTGGGCTTGTCCGGTCTGTTCAAGGAGTCCATGATATCCGGACAGCTCTCCCCGGTCTCAGGAAACGTTCGTAAAATAAGTATCGGCTCAAGCAAATCCATTAAAGCTCAAACGTCAAGCAAGCAAGACATCTCTCAGGTAGAGAGATCCAAATCAGCGCTCAGCCCTCCGGTGATCAAACCCAGAGCAGGATCCCCTTCCTCACCGTCGTTTATTTCCATTCAGTCAACTGCCAGGAAGAACCCCGAGAAACCTCAGACTTCCACCAACAATGTTCTCAACCCCAACGAAAAGAGGCAAGTGAGCACGCTGGAGGTGAAAACGGGTCCCAAGAACGAGACCGTCATCGGCACCAAGACTATCCGAGAGAAGTACGAGGAGATGGACTGCTACGGAAACAAGTTCTTCTCGTCCAAGACCTCCACTGTCGTGACCACTCAGGCTGACACCAAGTCGTGTTTCACGGGGCAATTGGGGGGCGACCCGATCGTCCAGGAAGTCGTGTTTCCAAGAATGAAAACGACTCCTGTTACTGGAAATCAATCAAGTTAATCAGAAGAACTACGAACGCCTAACGAAGGCTCTTCAAAAAGAGTCGTTTAGAAACACTTTTAGAAGAATCTTTATAATATATAATCTCAAATTAAATAGTGTTAAGTATAAAGTAGAAAACAATGTCTGGTTATCATTTTAAAACAGTGAAAAATATTTTTATTACACAGAATAAAAGCCATCGTTGCTAATAAAATATACAATTTATATACAATAATTAATACAATATTGTGTGGTCAGTATTACAGTAAATGTTAATAAATGTTCCTTTATTGTTTTACATTATTTATAGTACGATGTTAGAATAATTTTTAGGTAGTCTTGTATTCACGTAGCTTTTGTATTTTATAATAATAAAATTAATACGTCATTTTTCCAGTAAGAAGCTGTTTTATAATTTTTTTAGAAACACCATTCGATTAGCCCATTCCTCGTCATTTATATTTCAGCTTTGTTTCTTTACGTTTCATCCTTTTTAAATGGTTTGTGATTCACTTTAGTCGTGTTTCGTGTATTCAAGTGTCGCCAAAATAAAGTGTGTTTAAGAGTTTAACATATGTGAGGCCTGTTGTGTTTATTTCATCAACATATAATTTCTATATTGAAACGTATGACCGTTTCACATATTCCACACACAGCTCGGGTTTGTTTTATATCTTTATTTAGATTGTTCAGTGGAATCGATACAGTTCTGTGTTCTTATCTGTAGTAAAGAACCGTTCACTCGCTTCACCAGTTAAAGAAAGAATAATTTTACATGGCAGTAATATTTGTATTAAAGCAACTACATGTTTTAGCAAAATGTCGGATTGTGATGTCATTCTTGTTTCATTGTGTATTAAACAGGTCTTAATTACAGCCGACGCGGTTTAAAACGATTAAACACTGAAAATACTTTTACTTGAAATAAATGACCGTGCATTATACTTAAATAAAAAGTTATAATAAGTAATAAAAAATGTGCGGCCCTGTGGCCTCATGACAGGAAGGTTCCGGAATCTTACGCCTATTGGCATTGTGAAACCAAACTTTTAAACTTGCGCCTTTAACTACAATCTAACTAAAGTTTCCGTAGTTTCAGCCGGCGGCTCCAGAAAAGTGCTCAGCGTGTCTGAGAGCTGTTTATCCGATGGAGAGAATAACGGCTGATAAACTTCTCCTGCACAAAAGCTGTTTCTGCTGTAAACACTGCCGCCAGAAACTCAGGTAAGGAGCGCCATTTTAAACACTGAACAGCGCGCCGGAATCTACTGACACCTGGTGGCCGAGGGCTGCAACTGACAAGCCCGAGCTTACACAGAACAAATAGTTTTCGCTTTAAATAGTGAAATTGTTCCTCTCCCGTTTGAAACAAGAACAATAAGATGCATTTCTTCTCAGTAAACAGTTTAGCCAAGTAAATAACCACATTAAATAAATGTTTCCACGGTCCAAGGCAAAAGCCAAATGAATTGTCCTGAGGGGAGCCCAAGAGCACCCAAGCTGTTTATAACCCACCACTATTTAGCCTAAGAGACTCATGGTTCAGTGGTTAAGCAACTGGGTTAGAGAAGGTTGCTAGTTCAAAGCCCGACCACCACTAAGTTGCCACTGTTGGACCCCTGAGTAAGAAAAAAAAGTTTTATCGTACATGTATTAAATGCATTATTAATACAACCTGTCTTACTGACTGTCTGTGTGTCGTAGCCTCCGTAACTACGCCGCTCTGTACGGCGAGTTCTACTGCATCTCTCACTACCAGCAGCTTTTCAAAACGAAGGGGAACTACGACGAGGGATTCGGGTACGAGCAGCACAAGAAACGCTGGCAGCTTCACTGACGTTCGTCTGCTCCTGTCAGTAAGCGTGTCAGTAAGTGTTCGCCTATTTCAGAACGAACGACGAGTTAGTAACAAACGGTTCTCGTTTCCGTTCACAGCTCTTCGTCAGAACAGCCACAGACACCAGACGACAGAGCGACAACTTTTTATTCCCTAAACGGTCCGACAGAGCTTCATGCACTGATAATGAGCTCGAGTCATTCAGCACAGATTCAACTTCTTAATCATTAAAATATTCGTGTTTACTAAAAGACTCATTTAAACGACATGTAATAAAGTACAGCTCAGAAACTGTTTAAAAGAGTTCATGATTTTATTTCAATATTTATGATACAATCGGTCCGTTGTTACGGTGACGTCTCATAACTTGGAGCTCTTCGCCGTTTCTTCGTCCAGCTTCCTGATTTGGATTCCAGAATCTCCGCTGGACTTTCTGTGAGTAATGAAAACGGTTTAGACTCGTCTCAGACGGTCGAGACGCACACACACACACACATTACGAACACATGCTTCGTGGATTCCAGGTGGGTTCCAGGTTATGAACACAAAACACACATGAGCTACGAAGAGCTGTGGGTTTTTAAAAACAGGTTAAGAACAGGATGGGTTATGGAAACAGGTGAGCTCGGGAAAACAGGTGGGTTACAAAAACCAGGTTGGTTATAATAACTGGAGGGTTTATGAATAGAGGTGGGTCATTAAATCAGGTGGTTTATGAAGAGGAAGGGGTTATGAATAAGTTCGGTTATGAAACCAGGTTGATTATTACAACAACAGGTGGATTATAAATAGAGGTGGTATATAAAAACAGGTAGGTTTATGAATAGTGGTGGCTTGAAAACAGGTACGTTATGTAACAGATGCATTATAATAAAGACTTGTATTAATCAATAGATAAAATCATGTGGGTTAAAATAACAGGAAAGGCGTTCATAAGTATAAATCAGGAATAGAGGTGGGTTATATGATTACAGGTGGGTTTTGTAAAACTCACGTATTCCTGTCCAGGTCGTCGGTGTGATCCACCAGCTCTGTGTTTAGGGTCTCGGGCAGCAGAAAACAAAGTGCCCCGCCCAAAAAGGGCAAACTCCCGTAGATCAGCATGGGGATGGCGTGGTGATAAACATCCAGCAGGCCGATGAGAGGAGCCAGAATTCCACCAACACGGGCGCACATGGCGTTGAGCCCTGCCCCGTTCTGCCTGCAGAGAGAACGCCATGAGTACGGAAACCACGAGGGACCCGACGGGGGCGAAAGAGAGGGGAGACTCACCTGACGACGGTGGGGTAAAGCTCGGTGGTGTAAACGTACACGATGGTGAACGCCGCCGCTAACGAGAACTTTCCCACCACGGCAACGACGGTCACCGCAACCGGGTATTCTGGGAAAAAAACAGGGGTGGAGTAAGAGGTTTAACATTTATACTAAACCAAACCTTTACCTCTATTCATAACCCACCTCTATTTATATATCAGTTCTATTTGTAACCCATTATTATTCATAACCCACCTCTATTCACAACCCACCTGTATTCATAAAACCAACACTATTTAAAACCCACCTTTATTCACAACCCACCTGTATTCCTAACCCACCTCTATTCAAAATTCAGTCCTATTACTATTTATAACCCACCTCTTTTCCTAACCCACCACACTACTAGCACTACCCACACAGCGCCTTCGCATTACACGCACCGGCTGGAATAGCGAGGACCAACAGACACGCCGACCCCCCGAGCAGCAGCACGGCGCTCTCAGATCTCTTCCTCCCGAAACGCTCGATCAGTGGGTAGCACCCGAGCCGAGCGGGAATCTCCACGACGCCGAAGACCAGCTGGGTGAGGTAGATGTCCAGTCCGAAGTTCCCCACGTTCAGACTGATCCCGTAATAAACCAGACTGATCACGAACCTGTCGAGCGAGAGAACGGACGTGTGTGTGTGTGTGTGTGTGTGTGGGCGACCCAGACGATCCTTGCTCGGGGGATCAGACAGGTGCCAAACCTCACCAGATGTAGCACATGATGAGCGCTCGCTTTCTCAGAGCCGCCACCCGGAAGAGGTCCAGGATGCTCCCGGTCCTGACCGTGTTCTCCGTCTCCAGCTGATCGATCGGTCAATGAAACGGTAAAGATTTTAGGAGCGCGGAAAGGATTTGATTAGTATAAGATGAAAACCAAACCTTGTCCAGCAGAGATTGGGGAACCTCCCTGCCGTTGACCCGCGCCGCTTTTAGGATGATCTTCTTGGCCTCTTCCTGGCGGCCCTGAGTGAGGAGCCATCGTGCCGACTCCGGCAAGATCCTGAACACATCCAGCAGATCAACCGGACCACATCAACACCACTGAGGGTCTCTTTATAAGTATCGATCCTCCTCAGCACCATCCGGCAAATGTTTACCAGTAATAGAAGCCGAGGACGATGAGCGGCGCCGACGACACCAGCTGGAGGATCCTCCAGTTACGAATCCCGTAAGCCAAACCAGACAGCAACATCAAACCCAGAGCATAGCAACAGTGAGACAGGATGGTGAAGAGAGAGCGACTGGACGTTCCACACCACTCAGGACCTAAAAGAACTTTTCTTATTATTTACTGCACATAACAACACTTATAATACTTACACATGTAATAATACAGATAAGAATCACATAATTAATGAAACTTGTAATAATAATAAACATAATATGTTATAATTACTTAATGATGTACATAAAGAAACAAACCTAATGAAACATATAAAAATTGCTTCATAATAAACGAATAAAACATGCAACAGTCACTCAGTTATTAGACGTGTTATAATTACCTAATAATCACTTAATAAAATATTGTCATAAGCACATAATAAAGACATTAAATCGTCACTTCATAAACAATCACTTCATTACAGGCGTCATAATGACCCAATGAAGCATCTAATAACCATGTAATAATCACCAAATTAAACCTGCAATGATCACTTACAAATGACATTAAAAGTAAAAAAAATATGTAACAAACAATTAATGAAACATAAAATAATCACGCGATAATATTGTTAAGAAACACATAATAAAACACCAAAGATGATCATAAATACTTAATAATTAAAATTACTAAACATAATAAACCGCAGCTTATATTGTAGTTATAACGAGGGCTTATATATGAGGACATATAAATATATATATAATAAACACACCTAAGATGTTGGTGGTGATGGTGATGCCGGAGATGGTGGTTCCCACCACGAAGCGCAGAGCGATGTAGACGTAGAAGTTGGGCGAGAACGCCGCCGCCACGCCAAACAAAAACTGCAACAATAACGAGAGGAGGAGGACGAAACGCCGACCGAACCTGAAAAACAAACAAACAAACAAATCAGGGAACTGATCACGAGTTCCATTAATAACAGGACAGACATGGAGTCCGTGCATGTACCTGTCGGCCATTGGTCCGAACAGCAGGGCACCCACCAGGAGTCCGGCCATGTAGATGGACTGAGAGGTTTCGTTCAGGCTCTTATTGTCACAAACCAGGTCGAACTGCACAAACAAACAAACAAACAATCAGCGGGTTCGTTATACATCTTCCGGGTCATGCGTGCTCATTTGATGGTGCTAGTCACGGTTTAAGTGTTTGTGGTGTGTTTTCTTACGGACCGAAGGTTCCATCCTGAGGTTCTTACCGCAAGATGCCACGGTTGGAAGGTCGGAGGGTATTAGCGTCTTTTTTTAACGGAGCAAGTTGCACGTTTCATCCTCGAACCTTTCCGGCTCCGTATGAGTTCCGTTCAGAGCACGGGGTCATTTAGTCACATAAGTCGCCCTCTGGTGGTTTCCCAAAAGGTTACATAGCCTTACCTAATCATTACATCCTAAGTTTTTAACTTTTTCAACACTTAGCAGCCACTTTAATGAAATGCGACGTACAGTATTCACGGTAAACATACAGAGAAATCAGATTTAAGGGCCTCACTCAAGGGCCCAACGGCATCAACTTAATAGAAGAGAGAGATATGAACCAGATTGCTAGGTCGGTGTATCCTAACTACAAAGCTAAAGCTAACCCCTAAAATATAAGTCTGATGATACAAACGGCGTTACCTCGGTGATGAGGGTGCTGGTCCCTGGGGGCACCTGATACGCCCAGCCATCGGTACACGCCACCGTAGCGTTTAAGCCGTAAGCTTTGATGTCCTCCAGTCCCAGATCGACCGGCGTGAACATGACACAACGCTCGTACCCGCCGCCGGCCACCGCCGGATCGCTGGGTACCGTCAGATTGAGCTGCTCCTCCAGGGTCAGGTTGGGCCCCCGATCACGTATCCAGTCGGTGTTACAGGTGTGAGGGTGAGTCAGTCCCATGAACACCTGCCCGAACATGTGGAATGCAGAGAAGATGTTGGGTAGGCAGATGGTCCCCAGGAGGCGCTTCTGGAAGGGCCCGAACTCGCCCACGGCGGTTAGGACCTGAGTGAAGTCGATCATGTTCAGGAAGTCCGAGGATTCGGCCGAGCGAGGACGGACATGGAGTCAGAGGTCAGTGAGGCTGTGGAGAGATGAATCGTGGGGCTGACCGCTGCACACACACACACACACACACACACATTACCAATAAGTAAAAATGCCAGTTCAGGACATAATGTTAGACAGGGACTCACCCAGCGTGCAGCGTTTGTGGGGTTAAAGGTCATGTTGGTGTGTTTGTGTTCCGGGACTTTGGATTGTGCAGATTAAAGTACGACGAGAAGAAAAAAAAAACTTGGACTCAGCAAAGCAGCGACGTGAACGTGATAAATGAAGCGTCTTTATAAAACAATAAAGTTAATCTCTCGTCGCTACGACGACGATCAAAACGACATAAAAACTAATAAATAAATAAGAAGAGAAAAAAAAACACAAGGGGATTAGTCCTGCTCCAACAACCCCAAAGTTTCCCTAACACGCAGGAGTACGAATCTACCAATAGGATTGTGACCCTAGTAGTATGTATAAGTATAATTAGTGTGTCAATAGGTATAAGTAATGTGTATTAGGTATGAGTATATTAGTATCATTAATGTGTGTGTGTTTAAATAACAGTAGCGTGTATAAGTACAATGTTTGTTACTAGTGCACACACACCTACAATGTAAGACATTGTAAAACCATTGAATGAGAGGGTGTGTAAACTTGTACACGTACACGCACACACACACACACACAGTGGGTTCGATATGTTCGTTCTTTATTGATTTAAAAGAATGAGAGAAACATGCATCCAGGGTTCGTAACCAACACGAGTCGAGAAGAGCAAAAAAAACTAAACCTAAAAACAAGATTCAAGATTTTTACAGTCGGCCGTTATTGCCTGTGATCGTTTACGTGTGTGACGGCACACACACACACACACACACACACACACACACACACACACAGCATCGACACGCTGGTGACGGCGAGTCTGGGTCTGAGACCGCAGACGAGCCGACGGTCGAGGAAGATTCGTTCACGTTCCGATCACGAGGGATTTCAAATAAATATTTCCTCCGACTGATTAACGTTAAAATCAATGAAATGATCAAAAGGTGCAAAATCATCTGGATTTAAGTCCGGATTAAATTATCAGAAGATTTATGAGTAAATATCTCATTAAATATCGACGACACGCCGCCGTTTATAAATAATCGTATCTGGAGACTCGACCTTCGCAGTTGTTGGTAAAATGGCATCGACATCCGGACCACGTGTGATCAACCCTAAATGAAAAAAAAGGACTGTAGTTCACTGTGAAAACCACAGAGGGCGCTGTTGAGTACGAATGCTCGAAGAGCCGCAGTGTGAAGGAAACGATGCGCGACAACATGTATCGACAACGCCGGTATCGATCAGGTAAACGGACAGACCAAACAAACAAAAGCATAAAAAATTTCATAGTGTTTTTATTTTTTAGGTTGTGGGTTTGAAAAATCTGGTCAGATCTGGAACACCGAATACGGTCACGCCGAGAAACCACGCCGCGACTTCAGCGACGCAAACGAAACGAACTGCGTTTGTAGTGACGACGCGCGGCGTGCTTTAGATCTCGTGCAGCGCGGCAGCACACAAATACAAATAATAATAATAATACCGGGACAAACCGCGGCATGGAACGAACCCGATCGCTCGAAACCGGTGCACGGCAAGATGGGGAGGAGCTACGAGCCGAGCGTCCACGCCCACCGCCAGATAAAGGCAATGAGTGAAAATACGAGAGAAATATAAAAAACAATCGAAGGAACGACGACAAAAAGAAAGACGGCTCGTTATTTACAGGCCGAGATTCCATCCGGATCGAGTACACGCACGTACACACACACACGCACACACGCACGCACGCACGACAGCGTTCGGCACATCAAACCAATAAGTTAATCCGCCCGGTGTAGTGACGAGCCAGTTGTGAGAGATGTGAAATGTCCGCGAGCCGTTTAGGTGCCGTGTGTAGTAAAGACGGGCGGGTGGCACACTCTGATGGGATCGCTGTAGTAAGCCATCAGCAAATATCAAACACTGATCGGTAAGGGAGTGGATACTCGCTTTAAACAGCAGGGGGCGCCACGCGCGGTTCCAGTTTCTACACAGGAACATGGATGTGGCGTCCGGACGTTTATGGTTTAAGTGAAAGAAACGAAACCATTTTTCTTCTAAGGGGTCGGTCCGGGTTCAGATCGTCCCGGTGAGAGAGAGTGAAAGAGAGTAAGCGAGAGACAGGTTAAGCGAGAAAGAGACACAGAGAGAGGATGAGAGAGAGCGAGAGAGTGAGAGATAGTGAAAGAGAAAGTGAGAGAGAGAGCGAGAGTTAGAGAGAGAGAGAGTCAGAGAGAGAGAGAGAGTGAAAGAGTAAGCGAGAGACAGTGAGAGAAAGGTTGAGCGAGAAAGAGACACAGAGAGAGAGACACAGAGAGAGAGACACAGAGAGAGAGCGAGAGAGAGAGAGAGAGAATGGAGACGACCGGATCCTTGCACACGCACTGTTAAACGTTACTCGATTGATTCGCATCGGATCAGGTCATCCTCGGAACTCCATGCCCCTCCCCCACTCGCGCCACACACACACACACACACAGGGTGGGAGGAGGGGCTTCAGTCCGATGCGACACGATGCGTTACGATGCTACACTTTTCTTTGGCAGAAGTGGTATCTGTGGGCGGGAAGAGAGAGAGAGAGGAAGTGGGCGGGGCTACAGATGTGGTGTAAAGCATCGTTCCGTGTTCGTTTGTATTTAGGTGCAACGTGTGTTTGTTCGTCTTCGTTTCGTTTGTGTTTTATTTTCTTCTCTTTTTATTTTTTTTTGTTTGGTTTCACATTTGTTTGTTTTAGGCAAGTCGTGGTCCCCCGCCGCCGCCGCCGCCGCCTTCTCCACCACCGCCGCCGCCATCGCCGCCTCTAACTGATGCTGAGCTGAGCGAATCCCAGGAGTTTGATGTCGTCCGGGATCTCCGAGCCCTCCACGCCGGACGCCTGCGGGAACAGGAAGTCGTTGCGCGCGGTTACGTCAACGTTACGGCGTGAAATAAAAAACCCCCGCCGTCACTCACCAGCTTGAACGTGACGTTCTTATTGACTTGAGGCTCGTCGACGATCTTCTGCAAATTGGCCGCAACTAGACGAACACAGAGCGAAGAGATATGAACGTTTATGATGTCATAAATAAATAAATCATAAAAGGAAGAAGCGTAGAGCCGGCGGTACGAACCAATGACTAAATCCCGACCATCTACCAGACCAGCGGACACCAGCTCCTGCGACACTCCGTCTGCCGTGTCTATCGAAGTGGACGCACCATGTTACCATCAAATAACACAAAGGAATGAAGCGCTCATATGTGACATCATCGTCAGGGTTTGATGGGAGGCGGCAACGGTTGACACGGCGACACGAGCGAGTGTGTTTACAGCGTCACAATAGACGTTACGAAGGAGCGTTTATGTCGGGTCACATCGACGACACGCAAAACGTTTGTACTTCATTCGGACTTTTGGTTTTTGTTGTTGTTTAGCACGTTAGTAAACACACACTAGCACACCAGAGCCAAGACTGCGAACTCGTATGTCTCACCTCGACCAGGCATGAACTCGAACCTGATGTCATTAAGCTCCTTCTTCAGGTTTCTAAAGGAGCCCAAAAATAAACAAATAAATAAACAAGCCCATAAAAACTTAATGAAATAAAAAATTATAAATTAAATAAATATATTATGAATGAAATACTATAAACACTGATTTACGATTTTAAAAAAGGACGTACCGGAGTCGTAATACCAGGCTGATGGGTGACTTGGTGGCGTCGCTGACAGCAGGGGGCGCCGAGACCGGAACCTGTAGAGCAAAATCCCAATAAAAAAATAATAACGGCTGAATTAGAATTAAAACAAACGAGGACTGGAGTGTGAGGATGAGTTTGGAGGGTGGGGCGAGGGAAGGAAAGGTTGTAATGGCGCCTCACCTGGGCGGGGTTGGGAACAACAGGTGGACACTGTGAGATCTGAGGAGGAGGAAGAGGAGGAAGAAGAGGATCCACCTGACTGGGAGCGCCGGGCTGGAGGTGAGAACTGAAGGTCTCGCCTGTCTGAAAGAGCTACACACGTCCATCAGAGTGTAGATCACACACACACACACACACACACACACACACACACACACACACACACACACACACACACACACACACACAC
>JAOUQU010046435.1:0-17161 GCA_028566735.1 Ammoglanis amapaensis
CCTAATCTCACTGACTGTGGACGGTCTGTGAGAAAATTCTGTATCCACTGGCAGATGGGGGTGGAGATGCCCAGAGTTTTGAGTTTTTGGACCAGGATGATGTGGTTGAATGCTGAGCTGAAGTCTAGAAAGAGCATCCTAGTCAGTTGTCTAGTTGGCTGGTTGGTTAGTTGGTTGGATGATTTGCTTGTTGGTTAGTTGGTTGGTTGGATGCTTGGTTACTCGGTTAGCTGGATAGTTAACTGGTTGGTTCTTTGGTTTGTTAGTCTTTTGTGTGCTTGGCTGGTTGGTTAGTTGGTTGTTTGTTTGGTGGGTTGGCTGGATAGTTGGCTAGTTGGTTCTTTTGATTGTTAGTCAGTTGTTTAGTTGGCTGGTTGGTTAGTTGGTTGGATGATTTGCTTGTTGGTTGGTTGGTTGGTGGGATGCTTGGTTACTCGGTTAGCTGGATAGTTATGTCGTTGGTTTTTTGGTTTGTTAGTCATTTGTGTGTTTGGCTGGTTGGCTAGTTGGTTTCTTGGCTTTGTTAGTTAATTGTTTGGTTTGATAGTTAGTTGTTTGCCTGATTGGTTGGTTAGCTGTTTATTAGTTGTTTTGTTGGTTAGTTGTTTGTTTGTTTCAAAATACTCAAGTAAACATGAAAAGTTGTTAGACTGGAGCAATGATGGCTTAGTCGTGAAAGTTCTGGACTAGAGACCAAAGGACCGCCATTACCACCAAGCTGTCACTGTTGGGCCCCTGAGCGAGGCCCTCAATCGTGTGATGGATAAAGGTGTCTGCTAAATGCAATATAAATCACCTTTATATTGAAATATATATATTCAGAAGCAGAATATGTAATATTATTATTTTTATTATTATTATTATAAATGATGTTAGAAATAAACCTTTCGCGTACCAAAAAGAGATGGAATACAGAAAGTATTTGCACCTTTATACACTTTTATACAAATAAAACATAAAGAATAAAATATTTACATTTTTAATCCGCCGTGATGTCTCGTAAACCCAAACGTTCGAACTCTAAACCGTTCGTATTGATGCTTCCAAGCTTTAATACTTCAGGTTTGATGTTATTGGGCCGCGTTTGTTTGGAACGTTTTCTGTCGGGAGAGTTTCATTGTTCTCGCCTCTCTGTACGCCAGTCACGGAGAGATTTGACCTCTCACCCTTCAGCGCTTATCACACTACACCCAGACGTAGCGAGGATGCCGCCGCCGCCGCTGGACGTATTGTTTAACGTGTTTTACTTGGAAGTCGGCAGGTTTACGGGTTCACGCGTGGCCGGTGTTAGATGTCGTTTCTTACCAGGAATCGATCAGCAGATTGTGCTGTCAGAAATATATATAAATATATATAGCGAGAGAGAGAGCGAGAGAGAGAGAGTGTGTGTATTACGTTCATATGTATAATAATAAATGTAAATATTACATGTAAAATGCAAACGTGAATTATAAAATGTAAATATAAAATATAAATGTAAATATAAAATGGTAAAGGTAAATATATAAAAAACATCCTCCAGTCAGTTTTACAGCAGCAGGTGAAGACGCGGCGTTTACATGCCCTTATCTCATTCGTATCTCGGCCGTATCTCTGTCGTATCTCATCCGTATCTTAATCGTATCTCGGTCGTATCTTGGTCGTATCTCTGTCGTATCTCGGTCGTATCTCGGTCGTATCTCAATCGTATCTTAATCATATCTCAGTCGTATCTTGGTCGTATCTCGGTCGTATCTTGGTCGTATCTCGGTCGTATCTTGGCCGTATCTCATCCGTATCTTAATCGTATCTCGGTCGTATCTCGGCCGTATCTCGATCGTATCTTGGTCGTATCTCATCCGTATCTTAATCGTATCTCGGTCGTTTCATGGTCGTATCTTGGCCGTATCTTAATCGTATCTCGGTCGTATCTTGGTCATATCTCATCCGTATCTTAATCGTATCTCGGTCGTATCTCATCCGTATCTTAATCGTATCTCGGTCGTATCTTGGTCGTATCTCGGTCGTATCTCGGTCGTATCTTAATCGTATCTCGGTCGTATCTTGGTCGTATCTCGGCCGTATCTTAATCGTATCTCGGTCGTATCTTGGTCGTATCTCAATCGTATCTTAATCGTATCTCGGTCGTATCTTGGTCATATCTCATCCGTATCTTAATCGTATCTCGGTCGTATCTTGGTCATATCTCATCCGTATCTTAATCGTATCTCGGTCGTATCTAGGTCGTATCTCGGCCGTATCTTAATCGTATCTCGGCCGTATCTTAATCGTATCTCGGCCGTATCTTAATCGTATCTCGGTCGTATCTAGGTCGTATCTCGGCCGTATCTTAATCGTATCTCGGCCGTATCTTGGTCATATCTCGGCCATATCTTGGTCGTATCTCGGTCGTATCTCAATCGTATCTCGGTCGTATCTTGGTCGTATCTCGGTCGTATCTTGGTCGTATCTCGGTCGTATCTCAATCGTATCTCGGTCGTATCTTGGTCGTATCTCGGCCGTATCTTAATCGTATCTCGGCCGTGTCTTGGCCGTATCTCGGTCTTATCTTGGCCGTATCTCGGCCGTATCTTAATCGTATCTCGGCCGTACCTTAATTGTATCTCGGTTGTATTTTGGTCGAATCTCAGTCGTCTGGATCTTCTTTACTGTGTAATATTAAATGTGCTTCACAAAAATGAAGCCAATTCGGTCGCTACTGCCGCGTTGACCTTGAGGTCAAAACCCAACCCACGCCCGCCCCTCGGAGTGCCGGTGAAGAATTAAACCTGAACGTGTCACCGTGCTGGTGGAAGATCCGATCTCCTGTCTGCAAGTCCATCTGTGTGCATGATGGATGGTTCAATAACTCACTGACTGAATACATTAATAAATACATTAATAAATACATCAATAAATAAGATCCGACGCGGTGAAAGTTCATTAGTGGGAATCATTCATTCATTAATAAAGTGCAGAAAGGGTGTAAAGAACCGTCGACCTTGAGTTAGTCTGATAATACGAGCGGGAATTTGGATCCAGTTCCGGTGTGATGGAGCCAAAATCGAACCCTGTGAGTAACAAACGGGCCGGCGGTAACACCTGCCATGTAAATGAGGTTCTCCAAAAAGAACCCGACATGCCGACCATCAAAGTCCGGTTCTTCTTTTTATTATTATTATTATTATTTATTCGGTGTCTCTGAGATACTGATCAAGTCTTTGATCTCCTGATGTTCTTTACCGCTTTTCATCCAGACCGCCGTGGTTTAGCGCGGCGATCTGTCCCCGTTGGACCCTTGAGTCTGTGAGTAGGACGTGATGATGATGGTCTGTGAGCCCTCAGCAGCTGAGGATCTTGATGAAGGCTCGACGGAACTCCACGTTGAAGGTGGTGTAGATGACCGGGTTCAGGGCGCTGTTGACGTAACCCAGCCAGGTGAAGGCGCTGTAGAGTTCGGGCGGCACGTGGCAGCTCTTACAGTGAGTGTTCAGGATGTGAGTGACGAAGAACGGCAGCCAGCAGATGAGGAAGACGCCTGGAGGACACAGAAAGAGCGAGAGACAGGCACAGAGAGAGAGAGAGAGAGAGTGTGAGGAATATCTGTCTATGTCTTCCTCTGCAAGTTTACCAGTCCGTCTGTCTGTCTGTCTTACTATCTGTCTGTCTATCTGTCTGTCTAACGGTTTGTCTGTATTAGTATATGTCTGCCTGTCTCTCTATCTGTCTGTCCATGTGTCTGGCCATATGTCTATCCTAGACATCTTTCTGTCTGTCTGAAATACTGGACTGGCTCGTCACCGTGGGACCCTCGAGCAGTACCCCGGGTGACCCGACCGTGGTCGCTGCCGTTTCTCACCCAGGACGATCGCCAGCATCTGCGTGGCTTTCTTCTCTCTGGACTGTCGGTTCCTGTAGCGGCTCTGCTTGCTATTGAGTCCTCTCGGCGTCGGCATGGCGACGTGCGGCCGCCCGTTCGACAGTTCCTTCACCTCGCAGCGCATGACCACGACTGGCTCCTCCTCCTCTTCCTCCTCACGGCCCGGATCCGCCTCGGGGTTCGGCTCGGCCTCGGTGCGGCCGAACGAGGCCTGGCTGATGCTGCAGTAATTATTCATGTCCACCGGGGGGAGTAGAGAGTTCTCGACCGGGGCCGTCCTGGGTCGCTTTCGCCGCAGGCAGCCGGAGATCAGATGCGGACGCGACACCTTCTCGCTCCGCTCCTGAATTACAGATAATATTATCAAAGAAATATATTTATAAATAAATAATAGACTTTTCTTTTCAAAAAATGTTATTCAAGATATTTAAATACATTTAAAATAATATATTCACATTAAATATGTCGTTTCTGAGTGAGATTCACTCGAAAGAGGCCCCAAATAATCTGTCCTAACTTTTAGAAAAGTAAACGATCTAAAACAAACAAACAAACAAAAAGCTTTACATACCGTGACGTTTATCGCACCGGGACTTGTTAAACATTTAAAAAATTAAAAGCGATTAACTCTTTGTTCTCTCTCGAGATTTTAACATGTTGCCCCACGTCCCGAACAATCAAGTCTTGTTTTCGGATCATCGTCTTCAAAACATTCTTTCAGATAAGAATTTAAGATTTAGTTTTTTCTTTTATTAATTTAATTAGCTAACGTCAAATTTAGCAGGAACTTTTTTAAAAGCTCTATTTTACGGAGGACCGGCGCGCACGCTGCTTTCAGCTAGAGTGCCAATATTCGAGGGCCTCTTTCGAGCGAATCGATGTACTACAGAATTTTCTTTTTAAAATAATATCTTTTTCATATCAGGAGATCGTTCACAGATGGAACCCAGATTCTCAGGACTTGTGTTGCAATACGACAGACGTTTATAGACTCGACCCGGCCCGGTGGGTCACCGCTACAACACGTAGAGGGCGTCGGCGTTTTGAAAGTTCTGTCGCGTTTGGTTCAAGGTTCGATTGGGGCCTCTTTCAAATGAATCATATACATATTTATGTGTTCTATCGGAGTTGTACTTACGTTTACTACGTTGATCCTGATGGGGGACAGGTCGCGCCTTTCTTTACGGATGTCCTCTTGCAAGCACGTTTCCTAAATAAGAAGAGCCGAGGATCAGAGGAAACAGGTTGCAGGGATTTTTCAGTTGGAACAGGAAGAAGAAGAAGAAGAAAGAACGTTTTCATGTTTTGTCAACGGAGTCTTTAATGAATAATGAATTAAAGCTCATTACCAGATATGAAATGATTTATTTTCCTCGTTGTACTGATAAAGTTCGTTAAGGCTAATTAATATGCACTGGAGCTTTGTTTCTGAGTCAAAGCCAAATTTGCTTTCTGGTCAAAGTGATCCATTAAAAGCATTAAAAGTCAGAATAATCTCCCGACTGCAGCTGCTTTCCTGAAGCAGGGGGACGGAATCGAATGAAGCTTCGGACTGGTGGAGTGTAACTACTAGTAAAGAAGCCTCTGGCGTACATCTGTGTGTGTGTGTGTGTGTGTGTGTGTGTGTGTGTGTGTGTGTGTGTGTGTTGAGCTGACTTATACTTTTGCGTTCATAATTCTGCAAAATTTCAGCGCAACTTGCCACCACTCCACTAGGGGGAGTTGAGTTTCTAAAGCCCTTTTTTTACGCCTATAAAAAATACTATTCACACAAGATGAGTGATCGCCACAAGATGGCCACCACGTGCAGGGCGAGGCGACTTTAACTGCTTTTTAAACGACAAGCGTGCGCACTGCACGGCTCCCCCTTGTGGTCTGCGGCGTTTCGAAAGTCTAGACAGAAGGTTCTGGAGACGCGCGTCGAGCCATCGGCCTTTAGACTTACCGCGAACCGTACGGCGAATCCCGGCTGGGCGTCATTGCTAGCCTGTCGGAAGGTGATTCTCTTTCTCCTCCGCCTGAGGAAGATGTAGATGCGAAGGTACACCAGCAGGGTCACCATGAAGGGCAGGTAGAACGACACCACCGACGAGTAGATGACGAAATCCGGGTTGGATATGGAGCACACCAGCGGGTCGTCTGTCAGGGAATAAATCTGCTTAGCAACAAGGTCCTGGGTTCGAAGACCCAGCTGGACCAGGTCGGGTCTTTCCTATTTCCTATTTCTTTTATAACCGGGAGTCATTTTCATAGGTGTAATAGGCACAGAACCCCCCACCCCACACCTACCCTGGACCCCCCTCCCTTGGTGCCTTCCCCCAACACATACAACCCATGTGGACACGAGGACGACAGGTCGCCTTTTAGCACAGTAACGTACACAAGAACGACTATTTTGAGCGATCGCCTTCAGCTGCGCATCCTCTATTTCATTCGATCACATTCGGATCGCACCTCGGTTGATCCCTGCTTTGGTGCCGCTTGTTAGCGTACATTTTTACTTACCTTAGTTGTGTACTTGCCATTAAGGGTTAAAAAAAATCTGCCCTTGTTAGCGTGGTCGGCCAGATTATCCGTTCGGCGACAGGGAGGTGAGTAGCCGAGAGCTTGTGCTTTCATCTTCATTTTGTTTTTGCAACTGTTGAGATTTGATTACTGAAATTTCGGCAATTGTCTTGGTGGGTCAGATGTGTGCATGGCAGATTTGAACCCCCCACCCCCTCCCCCAGATCTGTTTGGAATTTGGACCAACTTTTTTAACAGGGATCGAGCTTTAGCGCTTTGGGTTCAATCGGGAGGTTCAGTCACTGTTTGGTCCTTGAGCGAGAGACTCTTAACCCGGTCTGGTTCGGGCTGTCATAGCGCTCTGAGCCCAACCTCCAGGACCTTCTAGCTTGCTATGAAGTGACATCGTTACCCGCTTAGCAACCCTGTAGGTGATGTCATGTATCCATTCTCCTGGTCTTTAGGGTTTAATAGCTTCATCATGTGCTATTATGGGCTATTATCAGCGCCGATAATACACACACGTCTGGAACATCTATCGCCTAATCAATATCCTCAGCGCTTCGGTTTCTATGGTAACTAATCAAAGATCTTTAATCGTCTCAGTCGGAGGGTGGAAGAAACACGGCGCTAAATCTGACGTATCGTTCCTGAACGTTTTTTTGGGGCTGTGATATCACCCGAGACATCACAGCCAGGGATCCATGGATTACGCACACGTGGCTCTTTGTAATCGGACGAATAAATATTCACTTGAAACAGCAGGGGGCGCTGATTTAAACCTTAATCTAGTATTTTTGATATCGTAGGCGAAATTCCTTCGAGAATTATGATCCATCAAGCAGTGCGGCATCGTAGCTTAGCAAAGTCGTTGCATCGCTCGTTTGCATTATTACCGCTTTTGTAAATGGAGATTATATTATTATTTAAATGATTATTAAATGTATAACATTTTTTTTAATGTTTTAATGCCGGTTTGCTACATTTTATTTTGTTGGATTCATCCGCCACAACATCAAAATAAAAACGTCAATTTAATACTAAATCTCATGTCAGCATACGGTTACCGTGACAACTACGACACGCGCTCACCAGTAGTGTTGAATCCGAAGAGTAAAGGGCAGGAGACGGCGAATGCCAGGATCCACACGGTGGCGATCATGAGTGACACTCTCTTGCGCGAGCTGTTGGTTGTGTTGTAAAGTACTGGCATCACAACGGCTGTGTATCTGCACACACACACACACACACACACACACACACGTAAAGAATCCTCATGTGTGTCCTCGAAAGCCTTCAGAACCAATTCCATTGCCAAGGATTTTCCACGGCAAATGACCACGGCAAACACGGGCGTGACTAATACAGACAAAAGAAAATGTCACATTACGTTTTTTAACGGACTGAGTTGGTTGCGGGTCTTTCTTGAACCCGTAGCGATGGTCACCCGCGACGTTTACCCACGATCCCTCCGACATGTGAGTAGGGGCCGTATGCGTTTTCTCACCAGCACTCTTACCTGTCGATACTGATGGCGCACAGGTTGAGGATGCTGGCGGTGCACATCATGACGTCCAGCGTCACGAAGACGTTGCAGTACATCCGGCTGAAGAGCCAGGCCCCCCCGACCACCTGCACACATCCAAAAACATGCATATCGTCTCTTCCTAATGATCAAACCCTGATTCCTGCAATTCGATTTGCATCCTGGATCCGGATCCTTCCACCGGGAACCGACAGGCGACGTCTCACGTGGGTGTTTCAGCGTGCCCAAATTCTTTTGAGATGAATCGATGTTCAATTGAAACAGCAGGGGGCGCCGCTCCAAACGCAAAACGTGAATCCAGACTTTTTGGATATCGTAGTGCGACTTCCTTTGAGGATTAAAATGTAGTCAAAATGTAGCTTCGTGGTTAAGGTACCAGACTAGAGATCAGAAGGTCATCGGTTCAAACTCAACCACCACCGACACTTGTTTCAATGCACTTGTGAGACGCTTCGGATAACGGCACCTGATAAACGCTTAGAATGTAAACAGGAAGTAAACAGGAATTAAATCCAATCTGGAAATACCTTTATGAAATGAGGAGCAACGGACCGACAGGGACTCGGACGGACGGTTCGTCTGCAATCCACCACGGCCCGTAAGAATCGAATCTTTGGTCGCCAAGGCCAAGTCGGAGTTTGAAGGTTCAGTTGAACCGGTAAATAAATGATGTAATGTAACCGTCCACGAATATTCCAGACGCGTGTGATCCTTTCCAAATGTAAAATAAACAGACGAAAGGACAGACGGTCTATTCGTTCTCTATCTAATAAAAAGCTCGTCACTGTCGCTGACCGTGAAAGATCCGCCTGGACGTATCAGCCGTGATGTGTGATTACCGCCGAAGCACGAAATCAATCCGAGCAAAACAATATGCACCACGCATCTGTCCGGGACATGCTTCGCTTTTTAAAGCTTCTTTTTTTTCCCCTCGTTTCTTTTTTTTTTTACTTTTAACTTTTGTGCTTCGCTGTTTACAATTAAATGTAGCCGTTCTCAAACGAGGACACGAGGTTCAGCTTGTTTGCTGCGAGCCCGTCTGTATCCTGAAACCTTGCTTTTCACCCCGCAGCGTTCGCAAGGCCATTTTATGGATCGATGCTCGACTTCACTCACTCTCTCAGAGGCTAAAGCTTATCAGATCCACAAGCCGTGAGGTAATTTCCTCTCGCACGTACGTCCATGAACCTCATAAGAGTCCGAAAATGGGTCACGACCACGAATTCTTCGTGTTCGCTTATGAATACGGTTTGATGAGATGAAAATTCCGACCCTATTAGTTTGGGTCAAGTTTACTTAGGTGAAGGAATAAAATGATACTTACTTCCAAGTAGACGGCCCATGGCATGACCAGTGAAGCTACCAGGAGATCGGCCACCGCCAGACTCACCACCAGGTAATTAGTAGTTGTTTGGAGAGACCTCTCTCTGACCACTGCCAGACACACCAGAACATTGCCGAACACGATGGCCAAGATAAGCAGGGAGTAAAGCATGGCGTAGTAGTTCCGAACGCCATCTTCTATAGCCGGATCCACCGGACCCAGGCTGGCGTTGGCGTTGGCACTGGACTCCGGTCTGGACGATCGCTCAGAGTCATTCCACCAACGTTCAGAACTGTGTAACGTTGCCATGGGTCGCAAAGCCTGACCAACGAAAGTCCCATCAACAAGTCATGAAGCTACTTGAGTACCTAAACACGTATAATGGCGCTCTGTAAACAAACAAAATATAATATCGGGAAAGCATGTAGACCTCTTGGAAACCCAATTACCTTGGCGCAAAGTCAAGATGGTTACATCTTCCACCTGGCATCGATGACCTATAACACCAATCTTTAAGAATGGACGTTTATCTGACCCGGGCAGAAGCTGGGAAACGTTCTGTAAATAATTTCCGTTATGTCAAGCATCATCTGAAATGTTCCAGCGGTTCTCAGTGGGTTTCAATAAAATTTTAATGGAGTCACTAAAGCATTCAGAGAAGTGACAAAAAGATCAGTGTAAATGCTTTTTCTTTCGGCGAGCAAACAAACCCGGTGACAACGCAATTTAATATTTGTATATGAAGTACTGCATCCGAATATAAAGTAGCCACACGTCACGGCTTCATTTCCAGACCTGCAGCATCTGGAACGTTAAACGAACCTGTTGCGCTATAAAAGACGAGCTGAAGGAAGTGAGGATTCATGCGTGACCCCTGACGGACACGTTGTCCTCTAAATAATAGAATCCTGGACCTCTTGATCCATTCAAAACAGGACCAGAAGCGGATCTTGTCCTAGATGCTACTGAACTAGGCCTGGATCGGCTCCAATTGACCCCGGGGCCACGGAAAAAGCTCCGAACTGATGTTACTTCTGCACATGGCCGACCGAAGGGTCAGTAAACAGTCACTGAACTAATGATGGTTTATATCTGCTGTCTTTTACACAAATTAGTCTCATCAGACCCGGGATCAAAAGATCCAACCCTTACAATAGGGCACTGGGTTGCTGTTTTTGGACTAGTCCAGTAGTCCAAGCGTACCAGGTCACTGGGAAAGATTAAACCTTGTGGAATTGGCCTCTTGTATAGCGCGACTTAACAAGAGCTACAACTTTAGCAATTTATACGTAAATAAATTGTGCCCTTTTCTTTTTATTTAGCAATTTATTCTTTTAATTCTGTCATTTTCTTTGCCCTCAGGTCTGACTCCCGGGTGAGGCGATCCAGGTACTCCGGTTTCCTCACACACTCCAAAGACACGCAGTCAACTTCACTGGAGATATTGACATGGTCCTGTATGTGTGTGTGTGTGTGTGTGTAACCTGACTAAATGACCTGTTCAGGTGTTTCGTGTATTCGCCCAGCATGTGTCACAACTCCATGATAGATGGATTGTAGGTTCAAGCCCCTCTACCACCAAGATGCTACTATAGCAGCCACAGACTAGCGGAAACCCCACGCAAGGGTGGGGACCCGAGTGAGGACCCACCCGACCCTCGACACACACACCCCCTTCCCCCCAGGGCCTGACCTGGATGACTTACGCAGTAATAAAATGAACAACAATGTTTTGAATTTTAAGTGAAGTGGCAAATATGATGAATTCATTCTATAGAACATTTATATATTATAAATTATATAAGCTTGTACTATATAAGGATCTATACATTTTCGTTAACTGTTTTTATTTATTATTATTATTATTATTATTATTATTATTATTATTATTATTATTATTATTATTATTATTATTATGACAGAACCAGAATATAACGGCGTGTTACCTGCTCGGTTTCTCCAGTAGCGTCAGATACCAGCGCGCATCTCTCGGTTCTCCTTATCGAGCCTCCAGTGCTCCTTGAAGTCATGAACACACCCTTTAAGACCCCCAGACGCCCGTCCACACACCGGAATTTCTTCCATCCGTACAGTCCCGTGCAGTTATTTGGGGGGGGGGGGATTAGCGCGCGTCTCCGTGCGCGTCTCGGTGCGCGTCTCCGTGCGCCCGGTGCGCTGCGCGTTTCACGCTGAAGGTCCAGCGCGCAAAAAGATTCACCCGCGACTTCCCAGGAACAATTCTTTCCAGCATTATGACGTCAAACTGAACGGGATTAGACCGACAACCCCCCACCCCTTCATCCAGGGTTTGTTCGGTACTACTGCGCAACAGGTGCAGATCACAGATCACCGTTTCTAATACATCACCCACCCATCTGCCCCCCTTCCAACCCCCAAACTCCTAAACCTAGCAGAACATTTAGGAAGAAACTAAAAACTTTATCAAGTATAAATAAATAATAATAATAATGAAAGAACCGACGAAACAAGACTGGAGACTCACGTCACAACCGAGTAATGCAGTGTCTCCTGGGACGTTGGAGGCTCACGTCACAACCGAGTAATGCAGTGTCTCTTGGGACGTTGGAGACTCACGGTACAACCGAGTAATGCAGTGTCTCTTGGGACGTTGGAGACTCACGGTACAACCGAGTAATGCAGTGTCTCCTGGGACGTTGGAGACTCACGTCACAACCTAGTAATGCAGTGTCTCCTGGGACGTTGGAGACTCACGGTACAACCGAGTAATGCAGTGTTTCACATTTGTCTTTTTATTCCTGGGGGGCTTGTGTAGAAGTTAAAGTGGGTAGATGCCACCACTGCAACACTTGTTTGTGTATTTACCCCAGTGAAACTGTACATGATTTGATCATTGATGCTTCGCTAATGCAATAATTTTGGATTTGTTAATGACAGTTTCTTATTGATAATGATGATGAGCAAACGTGACGTCGCGTTTGGTTCGCTGACCTTTGCAAGTATCAAGCCAAACTCAAGCCAAACATTTATTTCTGGTACATGATTAACTCGTTATGCCAAAACAAAAACAAAAAAGATTTATGCGGGTATTCATAGGCCAACTGCATCAATTGTGTGACAATAACAAAGACATTTTATTTTCAAAGTGGATTTCATAAGCTGACTTTTACTCGGTCTTGCTCGTGGACAACAAGAAACATAAACCGGAGAGTCTATAAAGCCTTAAATAACTGATAAACACAAAAATAAGTCCCCCCAGGCCTCAATGGGACTGTAAGCGATGGGTTACACTTGGAATAAAGGTTGGCTTCGGTTTATATTATAACCACTGAACAGATGTGTGATTAACATTTACATCTGCACAAGGATGGTGGCCAAGGCCCAGTAATTGCTGGACTTCTATTAGTCCATCACCTGAGTCCACGAGGTAAAGGCTTTGCAATTCCTGAACCGTTACACAAGCTTTAGTGTTACTCTGCTGCCCTCTACTGACCAATAGACGCTTGTTTGATCGTTAATTTAGTCATTCCTTTTAAGTTTTACTCGTTTTTAAAACCAAAGTTTAATCCTTATTTGGGTCTCGTCAGGGTAGGAAGAGTTACAGTTTACCGGCTAATATTGGTCCAGGAATCTAAAAGCTCAGTGGTTCAAACCCCATAATTGTTTGACCTGCACTCTTAACAAGTCGTCAAATAAAGTCATTTTTACAGCATTACTTTACTGTTTACAGCTTTTTAAAGAAGATTCGCAAAGCATCACGGTCGAAATTCAGTAGCGACTGAATGCGTTTACTTTGCATTAGCCTCAATTTAGGCGGGAATTTTCCTTTCAGCTTCAGTTCCAGTCAGTTTAAACTATTATCTGTCTTTATTAATAGTAGTTTAGTAGTAGTTTACACACACATATTAGTGTTTAATCGCGTCGTTGTGTTATCATGTCTTTAATAACATACAGAAAGGAGATTTACTTGCTAAAAGTTAAACATTTTGAAAGACACAAAGTTAGCTAACCGGCTAAACATCATCCTCTTTCTTTCAGACGAAAAAAACTCTGCATTAATTGGAAAGTGAAATGAACAGAATAAAAAGCTTTTATTTATTTACTTTTATTTATCTCAGTTCAAAGAAGCGTAGAGCTTATCATGCAAAAACACAATAAACTGTAAAATAAACTATTTATACATGATATGATGATCTATTTGTTATTTGTGCAATTTAACTATTCATACAATGACTATGGGACACACCACAAAGCTATACGAACTCAAAATAAAACTAGACATAAAGTTATGAGTACTTAAAAACTATAATTCGATTATACTTTAAACATAACGGCTTAAATTATTTGTGCTTTCGCAGTCTAAGTCAATTCGTTACTGGTTCTCTTTCTCAGCCCATTCCTTGTACCCTCCAGCAAAGTGACGAGCCCTGAAATCGAAAATACCCCCCCACACACACACACACACACAGACACAAGGTTAGTTCAGGTAACTATAGTGCCAGACTAGTCGATGCCAGCGTAGAACACATCTTACCGGGTGAATCCCAGACTCGAGGCGATGCCGAGGGCCGTTAAACTCCTGCGGCCTGTCTGGCAATGAAATACGATGTTGCTGTCGTCTTTTTGAGGAGCCTTGACTTTGAAACTCTTCTCGAAGCTTTCTGGATGGAGCTTTAGCGATTCCTCAAGCTGTTTTACTGGTTAACACAGAGCAAACATAAACATTTATTTGTTGGGCTTGCAGTTAGGTGTGGAGAAATAAAGATTAAGAAACAAAGTGTATATTTTACAACGTGTAATTCTTTTTTATTAGTTTTATAGTAGATTTATAAATATGTTATTATTTATTTAGAGGGTTATGTGGGACTTGTTCTGGGGCTCAACAGTGACGTTCTTGATCGTTTCATGAATGAAATCAGAAGATAATCGATCAATATAAATACCAACGTCTGTATCGATACTATCTATGTTTGGGTCGATACTCTGACCACTAACATTTCTTGTTAAATAAAGCATCACTTACGTGGGATGTTGACCGCTTCAGGAATGCGTCCCGCCTGATACTCCTCCGGATTTCGGACATCGAACAGCTGGATGCTGTGACCGCGCAGCAATGTTTTCAGCTCTTCATATGATACAATTGAATCTAAAATGAAAAGAAATCAATCGATCAACTCAAAGCTAAAGACAAAATGGTCGGCAAAGGGGTCAGAAGAGGGACAGATGTTGGACAACTGTTACGTTGGAGTTGTAGAACTTTGTGCTAATTGTGAGATAAGAAACAAAGGCCGAGCTTTTGTAATGTAAGCGCCCTATGAACCTGCAATCACAAAAGATAAAGGCTCCACTGATTAATAATTAAACTATAAATATCTTTTGGTTTATATCATAAGCTGGTTAACAAAAAAATAAATCCACATTTATCTGTGCATACAAAAAGCAGAACGAACAGGAAAAGCTGCAAATCCATTCACAGAAGTGCATTTTGGGATTGTTTGAGTACTTTTATAAGAATATAAGACGGGTGAATATTTGCAGGAGAACAAACGTGCTTTCATTTCATCATTAATTCTTCTTATTATTAATGTTTCCCTTTTTACAAAGAGCAACTTCAGGTTTTAAGAAGGGTTACGACTCAAGCATCTAAAACTTCACAACCCCCATGACATGCAATACAAATTTAACAACACGTTTACAGATACACATGAAGACTTCACATGCAGAAAACTGAGATTCATCATTATATTTCACAATAAAATCACACGCTTCTTTCATTTATCATGAATTGATCTCTCAGGTATTATGGTGCGTCTCTTTACCAGGATGATGTTGGTCCTGTTTGGTGTCCTGTGGGCATGAAGTCTTCAGTCCTGCAGCTCTGATTCCAGCACAGTAAACTATTTTAAACTGTTTGAACACAGATCCCGAGCTGATAAGCCGCCGTAAACTGGGATACACACTCATTTTAGTGCAGACTGAAGCACACACAAGTCTCACAAGGTGTTTGTTGGAGTTGATGATCGACCAATGTGACAGTGATGGTGGCAATGTGCCATCATTAGTCGAGCTTGGTGTGAGATTGACATGTAGGTGGAGACACAATTAATCATTTACGAAATGTGTTGGACTGCGATGCTGTGGGGACTCGTTAGCAGAAAGTTGACGGCTCACACCACTATGAACACTGAGTTGCCATTGTTGGGCTCCCGAGCAAGACCCTTAACCCTCATTTGCTCAAAATCGGAAGTCGCTTTGGATAAAAGTTTTCTGCAAAATGTATATGCATCAATACAACACCGTAATAACTCAGATGACAGTGGGACACACACTGGGCGAATACACTAAACACCTAAACATGTGTGTCAGAAGGTGCAAAGACAAACACACACAAGACAATTTCAGCGTCTCCAAGTAACCTGACCCACATGTCTTTGTACTGTGGGAGGAAAGTCCACACAGATGCATCATGCATATGCAGTGGGAACACTTTTAGGAAAGAAATGGCATGATTCTTTGCACAGCTGTGACATAATACATCAAAACTGACTCAAAAGATACACATAATGCCATTTCATCAATATAATAACAAATAGGCATTCGATTAACACTTAATGCGCATGCGCGGGCAGTAAGCCCCGTCTCCTAGAATCGCGCAGGCGCAGTAGGACAATACCGGCGGACTGTTAAGATCAGTGGCCTGAACGACGCGCGCGCGTAAGTCGCGAGAGCATTACAGGTCAGTGTCTGAACGATTAATGACATTTTAATTTGTTTACACGTTCGTTAGGACGTGTGTGACGTACTTATTAGATAGAATACAGAAGCCCAAAGTGGAGTCCTTGAACGAAACAAACGGCGTCGTAGTTCGTTTTAGTCGAGACGCCAGTGTTTGTGTTCGTACCGGTTTTCAGGCGAGGTCCCGCCTTTGTGCTCTGATAGGCTCGAAATCCGCTGCACGCAATTCGATTGGCTTGTAGCTTTGCTTTCTCAGCCAATCACAGAAACGCAAAGAGAGAGTGGAAGGAGAGAGAGATTTGCCCAAATACGGGTGGGAAAATGTCTCGGTTTATTCTAGAAAGAGCCGAGACGTCGCAGACATTTCGTTTAGTCCCGAGCTTCCGAACAGCGTCTTTAAAACTTTATTTCACTTAAACTATTGTACAAATATTTAGCCATAAAGTGTCATTTAAATGTCAGTCATCGAACGCGTCAGTCACTGACTGTAGTTCTGTATTATTATGGCTGTATTATAAGTGCATACTTCTCAACTAATAAGTATATAAGTACAGTAGAATCATATAAAGAACTGTTCACAATCTTGTACTAATCTTGAGTACTAGTTAGTGCTCTAGTTAGTTAGTGAGCTGCTATTAAGCGTTTGACAGCTACAGACTGGATTTGACAACAATGAGACGTAAAGAACTTTTTCATTGATTTATTTTATGTTATTTGGAAAGCAGATTTATTTTCATTCCTAATAAACACGTAGATGTTTTGCTCAACATTGGGACGAAAAGCTGGGATGGACAGGTCTTTTACAGGTACTCCGTTCTCCTCGCAACAGTCCAAAGACGTGCGGAGAGGTCAATTGAAGACGCCGAATTGTCCGGATCGATCTGGACCTTACATGTAGGCAGCGCCACGGCTTCAGTGCCCGTCGTTCTGCGTCTGTGCTTTATGCGTCGAGAAGTGATCGGCCGGGACAACGCGAGACGGCGGCGTCTTTTCCGAGGATTCCGTCACGTTTGTGTTTACCCTCCAGATTTAGCGGCGAGCGAGGAAGGTTCTCGGAGTTCGAGCTGATCGATATTAAACAGCGGAAGCTAGTTCCCTTCCATTCAGACCCATAAACTTAGGTCCTTTTTCACAACATATATATATTAGTGGTGGGACTCGATTAAAAATTTTAATCGAGTTAATTACAGGGTCTGTAATTAATTAATCGCAA
>JAOUQU010046541.1:0-17160 GCA_028566735.1 Ammoglanis amapaensis
ACGGTGCTGCTCACAAGCCAAGAAGATAGTAAAGGACACTAGTCACCCCAACCATGGACTGTTCTCTCTGTTACCATTTGGTAGGCGCTTTCGCGCTCTGAAAACCAAGACAGAGAGAATGAGAAGGAGCTTTTTTCCTCTAAATGAAAATTAGCAATAGGAATTCTTCATCACTTCACTACTACCTGGACACTTTACTGTCAACACTGGGACACTATTAGCACGGTCACTTTATGGTCACTTTGAACACTATCAATACTTGGACATTCATAGACACTAAGTCACTTTAACAGTCACTTGCCTCTTCCTACTTTTTTTACTTCTTAAATTGCAGTTTAAATTAATGTTTACATTTGTTGTTTTCAATTATAATCTATTTTTAGCTTGTTAAATGTAATTTCGTGTTCAGATGGAGTAGTTACAAAGCATTTCACTGCCGGTTGTACTGTGTATAACTATGTATGTGACAAACTTTGATTTGATTTTGAGGACAACCGTGAAGACTGGATTTGAGCTGTCTACTGAAACCAGAAAAATGTGTGTAAAAATGTGTGTGTGTGTGTGTGTGTGTAAGTGATTGGGAAAATTAATTTTATGTGTGTGTTAATATTTTGTGTGTGTTGTACTGTATAAAACCTGAAAACGAAAGACAGACTTTATCTGCATCTCTCCAACGCTTTTGCCTTGTATTAATGTATGATCATTCTTGCAAGAATTAAAACCGGTGGTTTGATACCTCAGGTGTATTTGTGTGCTTGTCTCTATACATTTTTACAGGAAATTTCCACAACAAGGTAAAGCAGTACAAGATTCACATGATCACCTGACTCAGCGGCTAAGAGGATATAATTCAAAACCCTGAGTAAAGCCGTTTCAGAATGTGTGCATGGTTTTAAAACCAGACTGTAAAACCTCAAGAATTTTCTGCTCATCTAAAAAATATTTTAATTAGATTAAGACATTTTTCTCTTGAAATCTTTCTTGAAATGGGTCTATAATTTATCAGTACGTTGTGATCAAGGCCAGGTTTCTTGAGAAGGGGTTGCACCACATGTTTAAAACGCACCAAAACAAGAGAGGACAGGCTGCTGTTTATGATGGCTGCCCTAAATGAAGAAAACCCTTTTAAAAAAAGTAAATAGTCAAAGCATTACAGGAAGAACCCAAGGGCTTTATAAGGCCAACCACATGCTCCAAGTGTGACAACTAGGGTTGCACCGGATATCTGATTCCGGTTCCGATTTGACAGATATCCGACCATTTTAAGTTATCCGGTCCAATCCGATTCCGACCGGAAATCAAGCTGCCGTGTCGGATATTTAGTTGGAAAATTTCGGGTCAATAATTGTCACATAATCAGTTCAGTTTCTGTATCTGTTGGTCCTGTATTTTGTAAAGTTGCTTTGAGACAATGTCTGTTGTAAAAAGCGCTGTATAAATACACAACTACAGTGGAAACTCAGTTAACGAATGCCCCCAATAGCGTCCAATTCGGATAACAATCAACCATTTCGCAAAAAATTTGCTTCGGATAACAATCAAAAATTCGGATAGCAAACGTCACTACATCAGCTACGTCATCAACACGTGACCAGCATCTCGGACCAAGCGTCATTCACGCTTAATACAGTTACAATCGGTTATCTTTATCTTTTCAACTTCCAATTATTCAGTGATTTTTGCGCATAATTTAGTATAATCGTTATTTTATATATATAAAATATATATATATATTATACTTGATTATGGTTCTAAAGAAGATTCGGTACAATAGTAGCAGCAAAGTGAAAATACAGCGACAACAATTAGACTGAAAAAGTCATGATTTATAAGTTTGAACAAGTCGTGCGTGTTTCCATTATCACGGCTGAAATACGGCAGGTCAAAGTGAACAACAGACACTGGACACATTTTTAATCTGAAAGTGACCGAGAAGGGAAGTTACTCCCGATTATACAATGACAGACGTTCTCATGGAGGGAGATCCCCCCCCCACACTCTGTACTTTTCCAGTCAGGAGGAGGAGCTTAGCGCCTCGTGCATGCTTTTTTTGACGGGACAGTGTAGCCTAGTGGGGAGCGTTGGACTGGGAACCCAAAGGTTGGGGGTTTAAATCCAGGAAAATTGAATTTGATTTACTCATGCTGTCACACCACAGTCAAAACGGTACATTTTATCTTGTTTACTAAATTTTTTATGTTTAAATGCTTTTTATGTTTATTTAACTGAATGTGTACTGTATTATAACTGTTCTCATTTTAAAAACACACCTGTATATCCTGTAATTTTCATATATTCACGAGTCAACCGGGGCTGGGAACGAATTATTTATATTTCATTTATTTCTTACGGGGAAATGTGTTTCGGATAGTGAACATTTCGGATACCGATCGACCGACCTTTCGGAACGGATTGTGGTCGTTAACCGGGGTTCCACTGTATATATAAATAAAGTTTACTTGACTTTTTGAACAAAATACGAATTAGCCTGCACGTTTTAAGCTTTTTAAAAAAAGACTTCCGGTTTAGCCACACATGGAGTAGCGGTATTTTTTTAGGGTTCCGCAAAGCTATCTTTCAATTAGAAGGTAGGTTGTCAATCTCTTTCTCCACTTTGGGTATCTCATCGCAATTACTTATTCTGTACCTGTTCCGCATCCATGTCGTCAAAAGTAGTTAAAACCGCCGGTCTTTCTCAGTCTACGCTTTGGCCTACTCCTCTTGCCGCATCATCGAGCCTGGGTGCTGAATCGAGCACTCCGATCGTGCCCTCTGACCCTGCTGGAATCTCGGACTTGGCAACTTTGAAATTGGACATCGCTCGCGCTGTAGTTGCTGAACTCCGCGATATGATGAATGAACATTAAACAGGATCTCGCAACGCTCAAAGCGGATCTTCTCCGCGATTTCGCCACTTTTAAGTCCGATGTGGTGAGTCTTCAGACGGTTGTGGATGGAGTTCAGCGATCCCTCTCGACATGCACAGATAATGTAGCGGCACTTCAGAACAATATAACTTCACTTAACAAGACTGTCACCGATCTGGAGGCCAAATGTGAGGATCTGGAGTCTCGCTCGAGGCAACAGAATATTTGCATCGTCGGTGTTCCGGAGGATGGATCCTTTTCCCTGACAGCAATTAGTGTATCCATGCTTCTGAAAGATGTGCTTCAGTTACCCGAACCACCGAGCATCGACCGTGCACATCGCTCATCCGCTCCAAAGCTGGGTTCCGGTCAAACTCCTCGTCCAATGATTGCACGACTTTATTACTACGAAGACTGCGTTACAATCCTCAAACGGGTCAGACTGCAACCCCAAAAGTCTTTTTCAGGCAAACCCCTGTCCATCTTCCCGGATTACACAGCAAAAGTTGCTAAGGCGCGAGCCACTTTTAATGACGTGCGTAATTTTCTGCGCACACTGAATAACTGCGTTATAGTTTGCTTTATCCTGCACGTCTCCGCATAACTGCGAATGGTAATAAACATTTTTTTTACCTGTCCAAAGGAGGCTGAGCAGTTCGCATGGGGTTTGCTTCCTGGCTGATTTTGTATATGCGGTGGTACTGATGCTGTTATGTGATGTTATGTTACCTGTGATGTGATTTTGGGTTTAGCGAGAGGTAGATCCTGCACATTTAATGTTGATATTTTACTTCGTTGGACTCCTTAACCTGGTTGGCTAGTTAACCGGGAGTATATTTACGTTTGGGATAGCGCTGTATTTGAGCTTTGTCAAATCAAATCAAAGTTTATTCGTCACATACATAGTTATACACAGTACAACCAGCAGTGAAATGCTTTATAACCACTCAATCTGAACACTCGAAATTACTGTTAACAAGCTAAAAAATTGATGATAAATGAAACAATATGTTAACCGTAATGTAAACAGTATAGAAAGTAAAAAATAGGAAAAGGTAAGTTACACTTAAATAAACCTGTATATATATTTAAATAAACTGGTTGTTAAAGTGACTTGGTGTCCATGAATGTCCAAGTATTTATAAAGTGACTTTACCATACAATCTTTAGTAGTAATATATATCTGTTACACGACGGAAATATTTTATGGCTTTTAAGGTAATAAGATGCTTAGTTCTTTCCATTTCACTGAACTTCACAAACTCCTCACAGTTTCACCTTCATCTTTAAACCCTTGATAGGAAATCCCTTTGTAAACACTGTGAAAGCCTGTCGCTTCTACAAATGATCCATGTATTGCCGTAGCTACAAACAGCGTTAATGGTTATAGCTGTGTACAGACCTTTCAAACTAGTCCTATACAAACAAAGCCCATCTGCCAGCAGCCCTACAAAATCCATCATTGCCATAGTTTCCAGAATGTACTGTTCTGCGTCACCTGACCCTTCATCTAAGTGACTTGTTTTTTTAATGCGTGCGTTTACTATGTTTATTTCAGAAAATTGTGAAGGCTGGAGATAAGGATCTGGATGGGCAGCTGGACTTTGAGGAGTTTGTGCATTACCTGAGGGACCATGAGAAGAAGTTACGACTGGTCTTCAAAAGTCTGGACAAAAAGAATGATGGTGCGTATGAGCCTGATTGGGGGGGAGGGGGGTCTCTAAATGGGGTAACTGGGTCCAAGGACTAGATTCGCCAATTGTGATTACATTACCAATTATGTGTTTGACTGCTGGTATTGACATCTTGTAATCAAGTAAAATATATTTACTTTGATTTTTAGACTAACCACAGCAAAAAGTTACCGGTTTGATTTTTAGGTAAGGCTTTCTGGCACCTTCTGTGGGGAGTTTGCATGTTCTCCCTGTGTCAGTATTGGTTTTCTCGGGGGTACTCCGGTTTCTAACACAGTCCGAAGACATGCAGTAAGGTTTATTGGAGATGCTGAAATTGTCCCACAGTGACCCTAAATAAAAATGGGTGGTAAAAGTAGATAATAAATGGACAGAGTAAAGTAGCCTATTCAAAAAGTGTTTAATTACAAATCTTAGCTCAAAATATGTTTAAATAAAATAAATTGTTATAAATGTAACTAAAATGTCCAGCAACACAAAAAAACGAATATAATTCTATTAACGTATGCCAATGTAATCCGTTACTTTCCACCTGTGGGTATGATACTGTTGTATGATTATTGAGATTGTCGCTGTTTCAGGCTTTTCTCTTCCTCTACAGGTCACATCGATTCCCAAGAGATCATGCAGTCACTCCGGGACCTCGGGGTTCACATCTCTGAGCAACAGGCTGAGACGATTCTCAAAAGGTAAGTTACCCATCAGTACTGTGTCCATGTTTAATATAGTTACTCTGATGCCTTACTCACATGAACTAAGCGAGCTGTAGTCTGTGCACTATGTGCATCTCTGTCTGTTCAATCTTTTCTCTTCTCTATGTTCACACTCTCTCTTTGTCCTTTCTGTGTCCTGTCAGAATTAGGAGGGGCCATATTTGGGCTCCCATAATGTAGTAAGTAAGCAGTTGTCTCTCTGCCTGGCTTGACTAATTTGATGCTACTGTAAATGTAAGACCAGAGGTGGAAAGAGAACTAACATCTGAAAATCTACTCAAACGAAAATGACTTATTTAAAATGTACTTTGTTACTTTAACAGAAGGGGGCACTATGTCGGTCCTGTGTAATGAAAACAGGTACGAGTGGAGCTAAATAGTTGTTTTTAATTTAAATAATTTCTCAGTGAATCCCTCATGTTTAGTCTAATTTGTTACTAATATTTTAGTAATATATTTTACAACCATTAAATCAATATCAACTGCATAAAGTGACTTCTTCTTTAAAACATTACAAACCTTTGCGCATGCATCGTAGCGTTGCCAGATTGTATGCTTTTTCATGAGTGTATACGGATCTTCAGATACATTTTAGTGTGGGTTTTTTAAAATAACTAATGGATGAAGCAAATTCTAATTATTACTAGAAAATAAACTCGAGTACAAGAAAACTTCTACAAAAAATACTCAATTGCAATAAAATGAGTAAATGTAGTTACTTTCCATCTCTGTCTACGATGCTAAATATTGCTTATTCTTTTCCTTTATATGTAGGAGTGAATTGTCTGTATGAGATGGTTTGGGGCTGTCGAGTAGCTTTGCAATATCTGCATGAAAATCACCTTTTATAGCCCCGTGTCTATAAATGAAAACATACTAAATAAATATTGTCTTTCTTTCTTGTAGCATGGACAAGAATGGCACGATGACCATCGACTGGAACGAATGGAGAGACTACCACCTGCTTCACCCTGCAGACAACATCCCTGAAATTATCCTGTACTGGAAACACTCAACAGTAAGTGGGCGTCTAACTATAAACCATTAACCTGAGATTAAGAGCTTGTTTGTGTATTTCTTGTTGATTTTTATTTTTATTATGGCCTATTTGTCAAAACCTACCTGCATTTATGCGTACTTTGTTCTATGCGTGTTCGGATTTTTAAATCAAATTTTAAATAGTTGTATCTTTTCTAAATAGTCACATTGTTGCATAATGTAGTACAGCAGAAATGCTTTTATGGAAGTTAGAATACTTTTTCACCATTGTGCTTTTTACAAACCGTGCCTTTAAATACACACCCTCCGTTCAGACAGATCCCTCATCTATAGAGCAGGAAGCAATGGCCCGATCCGGTTGGAAAGTGACATTTTTCTACTAATACGCAGTTTTATTCGCACCCAAGCATGAAAATACCCTGCTAATCACACAACAGGTCACCTGGTTCCGGCAGTAATCTGTTCAGCTAATTGGATCAGTTTCACCTCTCGACCTTGAATGTCCCAAACATGTGACATTCAGTGGACGGGTTTGTCTGTCTGTCGCTTTCAGAATTAAACAGGTACAGAAGGACGTACGTTGACTACTGTTCGAGTCAAAATAGTATTTGTCAACCATTAAATTAAAAAAAACATATGGTTAAGATTTAATGATTGTGTTTATATTTATGCCATGCAGCTAATCTATTAGCGATGCACCAAAAGTATCTAATGAATCGGAAGTTTAATGCAAAAAACAGTTAACAAACGCACCATCTTTGATGTAACTACATTTCTAAACCTCTCTATGCGCAGATATTTGATGTTGGAGAAAGCTTGCTTGTTCCTGATGAATTTACAGCAGAAGAGAAGAAAACTGGCATGTGGTGGCGGCATCTGGTGGCAGGGGGCGGTGCCGGTGCAGTGTCTCGAACCTGCACTGCTCCACTGGATCGGCTTAAAGTTCTCATGCAGGTAATGATAGCTATAACCAATCAAGAGAATGCAGCGGTCAGTCATGACCAATGTCTCCACTAAGGATGTAACAATATGACACTATACGATATGATACTGGCTTCACAATACGTTTCTTTTATGTTTGACTATGAAAATTAATTATTTGTTATTAACTTAACAAAGATTCATTTTCTGGTAACCTGATTAGGATCAATCATTCTAAACGACTGCCTGTGAGCACACTGCATTAAACTGGACCTGACTAGACTAGATTGAACTGTTTCCAGTTGTATCAGACTCTTGGGTGCTCTGTGGACCACTCTTGATCTCTCTCTCTCTCTCTCACACACACACACACACACACACATATACACACACACACACTTTGTGTTTACAGATCATGTTTCACCAACTGGCCTCTTGTCTGGTTGTAGGTTCATGCTTCTCGTAGCAACACCATGTGTATGGCTGGTGGATTCACTCAGATGATCCGTGAAGGTGGAGTGAGGTCTTTGTGGAGAGGGAACGGCATTAACGTCTTGAAGATCGCACCAGAGTCTGCCATCAAATTCATGGCCTATGAGCAGGTAGGTTTTATTGCATAGAGGAGTGTTTTTTTATTACGATGAATGTTTAAAGCTCTTCTATAATTAAATTCTGGGACTATTAGTTTTTTTTTTTAATTGCGTTGATTCTACACATGTTGCTCGCTCACATACGGCTCTTTATGAACACAGATCATCATTCGATTTATATAAGACTCTTATACTTTCCATCATGCTTCCTCATTTCTCCAGATCAAGCGACTGATAGGCATCAATCAGGAAACACTGGGTATTCTGGAGAGGCTGATCGCCGGCTCTCTAGCCGGTGCCATTGCACAGAGCAGCATCTACCCCATGGAGGTGAGAGACTAGAAATGAACCCGATACAATGCTGCTAATTGTCCATCTGCTGTAGAACTGACGGCTCTTTACACAGGTGTGTATGGAGAGATCCATGTTCACCTGGTTTGAAAAGCCGGCTCCATTTCCACAGCCAGCTTGAAGTGGGTGGATTCTTCAGCTTTGTGTAAATGAACAATTTGTATCTTGTGCTCGTTTGTTGTATGTAAACAGAATGTGGGGTCTTGATTAGTTGTTTGTTGTGACATACTTGTTCAGAGAAATGTAAGAAAACGTTTGCTTTCCTTAAAGGTCCTGAAGACGCGATTAGCCTTGGGAAGGACTGGTCAGTATGCTGGGGTCATGGACTGTGCAAAGCACATACTTAAAAAGGAAGGTGTTGCGGCTTTCTACAAGGGTTATATCCCGAACATGCTTGGCATTATCCCCTACGCTGGAATAGACCTGGCAGTCTACGAGGCAAGTCTTTTTCAGTTTTACTCATCATCCTCACCAATAGTAAAACGGTTAGGAATTTGGAACACCAAATATGGGCATAAACATGTGTTATGACACAAAAGTATGACACAACTTAAGTGGTCGAATGTCTCATCAAAGTCAAAGAAGCTTTATTTGTCAAATCTATATTACAAGATCTGAAATGCGTTCCTCTCCTACAGGGAGAGAGGATGACAAGAAGGTACCCAGTTCAATGTCAAGTTTGAGTGTCATTTTTCGCTTTCTGCCATGAATGTAATCAAAGTATAAAGCGTGACTTTAAAATGCCACTAAACAGAGGTCAGAAGGTTATGCTAAGATCAGGTTTTCTCTTTCATGTCTATTGCAGACTCTTAAAAACTCGTGGCTGCAGAGGTTTGCCACCGACAGTGCGGATCCTGGCGTGTTTGTATTGCTAGCCTGTGGCACCACTTCCAGCACGTGTGGTCAGTTAGCCAGTTACCCTTTAGCCCTGGTCAGAACACGCATGCAGGCTCAAGGTGAGTCTAAACAAAAACGTATTCAACACTAAGTGTAAGTGATTACACAAGTGTGCAGTGGAACCTTGGGTTACGGACGATTTAACGATTAGTGTAATAATGGTGTTAGGACCAAGTAAGTTAAAGGGGTGCTTGGAGTGTCTGACACGGACGTTATTGTTCGGACGGTTGTTCTCAAGTCAAAATGTTCATGTTCAATCCCTAAATCAAGGTTCCACTGTGATCATTACTTCATATAATAACTGTCCAGCATTCTAATCCAAATCTTTGGGCTGCAGCTTCGTTGGAAGGAGGACCTCAGATGAGTATGAGTAGTCTGTTCAGGCACATCGTGCAGACAGAGGGTGCTATGGGACTATACCGAGGCCTGGCTCCAAACTTCATGAAGGTCATCCCTGCAGTCAGCATTAGCTACGTCGTTTACGAAAATCTGAAATCCACACTTGGAGTGCAGTCCCGGTGAAAGAATAAGAGCTTGAGAGTGACTTAGGGGTTTGAGTACATGTTCTTATACTGTGAATGCTTCAGAGTAAAGTAAGTGAAGTCGTCCCTAAAAGTTGAGCGTTTCGGGTGCCTTCTCATTCATTGAACTCACCAAGGGTCAAGGAATGGTTTTTAGGAAGCTGCTCATCGGCTGCTGTTATTCTAGTAGGTGTCACTTCGGGATAAGTAAGGGCTTGAACTGGCATATACCCACCCGTTCACCTTGATCTCTGCCTTCATTCATTTGTTGTAATATTTGTGCACTACATTTTACATTATTTTACATTTTATAGAAACTGAGTTTGGGTTTTTAAAGTGGACTTTCAGAAGAAGAGCAGTCTGTGTATCTGGTAAAGGACCTTAAATTCAAAAGTTCTGTTTTATTTCATCTTTTTGCCTCTAGTTTGTTATACATATTTATTTATTGAATTTTGTGTATAGAGACATTGTAGAAGCAGAAGTAGTACGCTCAAGCCGATAAATTGTTTAATTCTTTTTAATAACCAACGAATATTTAATTGTGTGTGGGTTTTTTTCCCAATCCTATTAATTTATTTGTAGGTTTGTCAAATTTCAACACTGCTATTTCTAGACTTGTTTGTTGTCTAGACAAATATTCTAATACAATTTTCTCAAGTGTTGCATTTCCAAATATGACTATTAATTATATATAACTATTTAAAGGTGTCACACCAGGGCCAATATACTGAAGACCTCTTGTCAGTGGTCAGCTGGGTACCATCAAGTGGGCACAATTTACACATTCAGCATTTAGTAAAAATACTATTTTTAAACCAACTTACAATAACATTGGAACACCATTTATGGAACACCACAGCAGTTGAAGATTAAGGGGCCTTGCTCATGTGAGACTTGAACCACCAACCTTCTAATTTTAACCCAGTACCGTAACCACCAATTAGCCACATCGGCAGCATATGTTCCTTGTTGCCACTGGACTCGCTGCTCGAAACTTTGATTATAATTCACTTATTCAGACACATGATGTACGTTTTACAGCCCTGTTGAATAAACATAGATTTATGCTTTCAGAATCGTTTCAGTATTAGCGTGCATCTCAAATGGTCCTCAGAAATATCACAACTCAGGGACTTGAGTACTGGATACAGACTTGAAAATCTGACTGAATGATCATCAAGCATCATGGCTAAAGGGAAGTGCTACTAAAGCAACATGTTTTAGTGTGTAGTTTTTACTTTTTTCAATTGCTCTATTTATTTTAAATGATATTCATTATGTGTTGATATTTAACAGCTTTGCATAGATTACAGGCCAGTGTTTTTAAGTCCCTGTTAAGATACGTCGCCTGTAAAGGTCTGTAATAAGACTAATAATAACTTTTATAATAATCTTTATTAATAACAGTAATTATACCAGTACTTGCTAGAGTCCGCTGTAAAACTGAACGTGTGGTGCAAGTAGATGTGTAGGAACAACACGCTTATACAAAGATTGATAAATGCACTTTACTTTGGTGTTATTGCACTTGCACTTTGGTGACTTTTGAGATTGTACCTCCAGCACAGCATCTTAATTCCTGTGTTATCTCTCTTGTGCCACAAACAAAACTATTAATTAAGAAATATTGTTTTTAAAATGCATTTCATTTACAAAGTTGATTTAAATAAAATTTGATGATTGAAATAAATCACAATAAGTCCTCACATTTGCTGTGCCACTAGTCCAAGTTACTCGTCTATTTAGCAAGTACAAATGAAAAACAAAACCTAATTAGTGATGCAAACTGATGCCTGTTCCGTTCACCAGGGTTTGGTTCTCTGATTTACAGGCTGTTTAGCCAATTTAGATACATTTCAACTGCCTAAAGTTACCAAATAATCGCATGTGAGTAAAACGTTGTTTAGATTGTATTGTGGGGTTTTTTTTGTTATTGCCTTGTCACCTCGACTATCCTGTGATGCATGTTTGTGACATTTTAATTCCTTTGTGCTTTTATTTGTTGCAGTTTGCACATTTCTCTTTGCAAAATTAGATAATAGCTTGTCTGGTGGCATATTAATAATAATGCATATTTATAGCACTGGATTGTGTGCATGTGCTTCTGATTTTACAACTAAAACTAATCCTATTTAACAGTCCAACCCCAAGCTAAACGTTTGCCATTGTATAAAAGTGTAAACCAAGACATCTCATACGATCTGTTAGTGCATGCAGACCTCACATGGACTGTTTGCACTTTCTGCTTGCACGTGCACCAGTTCATAGCTGGTACCTGCTAGTTAAGAATAGTCAGTTAGTTGCAACTGCATTTAAAATAAATATATTTTTGTAACCAAAGGAATGCAAGTAAAAGAAGAGAAGTGTACGGGCTGTCTGAGTAAAATTGGGCATGAATGTTATTCATAATAAAAGACGAGTAAACAAACTGGAATGTATAATGACGTTTCAGAAGATGTCGTTATTATTATTGTTGATAAAAGATTGAAATTGTGTTCTCGGATGTTAAAATCTTATACATCCAAAATATACAGACATCTAAATGTTATTACAATGTTATGTAATTGTTGAGTTAATGTAGAGAATATTTATGTTTGTATAAAAAATGTTTAATAAAGATTTTCAACTGGTTTCTGTTTACATTTTTGAAGGGGATGTGAAGCAGCAAGTCTCCAGCAAGAAGGTCATGGGTTCGATCCCTAGGTGGGGATTATATTGTGGGGTAGTTTATATCTTTCTGTATCCGTGTGGGTTTATTTCAGGGGTAAAGCTTTCTATTCACAGATAATTGGAGATTCTAAATTGGCCATGACATAAAATTATGAATATTATAAAAGAGTAATTATCATTTCTGTTATGGATGTTTATTCCTTCCATGCCATGTCAGTAAATCTTATTAAAATCAGAACAAAAAACAGAACTTTTATTTTACGTTAATAATTCAATACAGTTATTAAATCGAACATATGTTTAATGTATAAATTGACATTATAAAAAATACTTTTCAACGGCTTCCATAGTTCTGTGTGTGTTCTCAATGCACTGTTGTAGTTTTATTTTGCAGGAGCTTCCCACGTTATTGTAGCAAGGATGAACTGCACTGGCTGTGTGGGTGTGTGCATGAGATCGAATCTCACCTGCCGCAAAGATGCGTTACTTAATATTTCAATTATTTTATTTTTATAATCCAACGTTATTAAATCCAATGTGCTTTTTAGTTGTGCGTTATGTTTTCTTTTATTCGCATTATGCTTTTTAGTTGTGCGCTATGGGTGTTTTTTGTTTTTTATATAGTTTTTTAAATGTTTTTAACAGTTTTTATTAAAAAGTTGTCGCTTTTTAAAAAAAATATTGTTGGCCCTTCTGGCCCACCGTAAACTGGGAACTTGTGTTAACAATTTCGCTCCATCTCCATGACGAGAATGACAATAAAGGATCCTTGATTCATACCCGTGGTATTATCAGCAGATCTTGGATCAGCACAAGTGTTATTATCAGCTGATCTTGGATCAGCACAAGTGGTATTATCAGCTGATCTTGGATCAGCACAAGTGGTATTATCAGCTGATCTTGGATCAGCACAAGTGGTATTATCAGCAGATCTTGGATCAAGATGTGTGGTATTATCAGCAGATCTTGGATCAGCACAAGTGTTATTATCAGCTGATCTTGGATCAGAATAAGTGGTATCAGCTGATCTTGGATCAGAATAAGTGTATTATCAGCTGATCTTGGACCAGAATATGTCGTATTATCAGCTGATCTGGGATCAGTATATGTAGTAGTACTAGTTGATCTTGGATCAGCACCGCTGCTATTATCAACTGATCTTGGATCAAGACGTGCGGTTTTATCAGCTGATTTTGGGGTGGTTTATATATAGTTGCTTACTGCATACAAACTGATCGTGGATCAGTACAAAACTGTCACATCCTGGACAGCAGGATAAAGGAAGTGAGTGTTGTGCAAATAAAATGATTATAAAAATATATATAGATATTTTTGGCAATTGTGCTTAAAGTAATACAGGCGTTGACTTCTAAACGGACTTGTTTACTAGTGTAAAACTGTAAAGTACTTATTATTATTTCCTATCAGTCACGAGTTTAACTCGGAGGGGAGGGAGAGACACGAACGCTGGCGGTCGGTCAGTCATGTGAGATCCGGGCGTCTTTACTCCTGTCCGGGGTTTCATCCACAATCATGTCGTCGTTTGACGAAGCCAGAGCGATGTTGGAGGCGGCCGGTCAGGGCCACGTCCTGCGCTTTTGGTCCGAGCTTAATGCTGAAGAAAAGGACGCGTTTCTAGCGGATCTGGCTCAGTTGGAGTCCGCGGAGCTGAAGCGCCACTGCCGGGACGCCGCTGCAGCTGCAAGCCGGGAATCAGGAGCGGAAGAGCGGCGGAGCTCGAACGTGGAACCGGTGGAACGTGAGTTTGTTGGCAGCGTGAGAAGAAGCCAGGAAAGTTTATTACAGCACTGGGAACAAGAAGGTAAACTTTACAACCAAGAAAGAGCTTAATACTATGTCTGGTATTTATTACCAGTGTTTTGAAAGATAAATGCCCAAATCGTTTACCAACATTCCATGTGGAATTTAAGTAATTACTCTTTTAAAAAGTTTTTAGAATCAATTTTTAGCATTTAACTTAATCTGTGCAGTGAAACAAACACTAGGGGGCAGCAGTGAGCACACGTTCACAATTCTTTTTTGTTTACAAACTAAAACTAAACCCATATGACAATGTTTTCTAAGTACTTTTTAAGTATTTGTGAATGTTTATTTATCTAAATAATGAATGCCTTTTAGTGACTAAAGTTAATAGAGAGAACTTAGCAAATAGCTGCAGCGCCCTCTGCTGTTTAAAGTCTTTGATTCCTATTTTTCTGGCAGGTTTTTCACAGATAGCCCAAAACAGGGTAGCTGTTCTACTGTTAGCTGGTGGCCAGGGTACGAGACTTGGAGTGCCGTATCCTAAAGGAATGTACAATGTGGGGCTACCCAGTGGTAAAACCCTGTATCAGATCCAAGCGGAGCGGATTAGAAAGGTGCAAGAACTAGCGAGTGTGGAAGGTGGTTCTAAATGTACAGTTCCCTGGTCAGTTTTATTACCTTCCTTTGTTTACTCATTCTTTTCCATTTTGTGGTCCAACTTTACAACTGCTTTTATTCAGGTACATAATGACTAGTGAGTTCACCCTGGATCCGACTGAGAAGTTTTTCAAAGAAAACAACTACTTTGGGCTGGATCCGAGCGACGTGGTGATGTTCGAACAGAGGATGATCCCAGCCGTTAGCTTTAATGGAAAAGTCATTTTGGAAAAGAAAAATAAGATCGCCATGGCACCAGGTGTGAGCAGTCGTATACAAAGTTGTGTCTAAAGTCTCTGCCAGTTCTCTGCTTTACTAGTACTGGCTTTAGGTTTTGTTTCTTGACTGTGGTGGTATTTCTGGGACATGCTGTAACTTATTTGTTTTCTGTCTTTGCAGATGGGAATGGAGGCCTTTATCGTGCTCTTATAGACAACAAGATTCTCGAGGACATGGAAAAAAGAGGAGTGCAGTATCTACACGTCTACTGTGTGGATAACATCCTGGTTAAACTGGCTGATCCCATGTTTATTGGCTTCTGTGTTAGCAAAGGAGCAGACTGTGGTGCCAAGGTACTAATGAAAACAGTGCAACATGGGGGGGTAACAGCATGTTGGTGTTCAGAGTCACATGACCGGGCTGTCATCGTATCTTAACACAATTAAAATTATTTTAAAATTTAAAAAAAATCCACTACTGTGTATTTACACACTCACAATTTTTCACCATATTTGTTACATTCTGTGCAGTGTAACACACATTTATGTACACTAGTGTACACACACTATGGGGCAGCAGTGAGCTCATATGCCTGCATTTCAATATTTAACAGATACTTTCATCCAAAGCGACTTTTATGCCTTGAAGGTTAAGGGCCTCGCTCAGGGACCCAACAGTGCCAACTTGGCAGTGGAGAATTACTAATCCAGTACCTTCACCTTTAAGCTCTCACTGTCCTGTAATAATAAACTGGTGTGCCGCCGGCGCTTCTAATAAAGTGTCCCTAATATCTGCATTCTTTCTTTATCTCCAAGGTGGTTGAGAAAGCATATCCATCCGAGCCAGTGGGTGTAGTATGTCGTGTGGATGGAGTCTACCTGGTGGTGGAGTACAGTGAACTGCCACCTGAGCTAGCAGAGCAACGGCACCCCGACGGAGAGCTGGTGTACAGCGCGGGCAACATCTGCAATCATTTCTTCACCAGAGATTTTCTATGGGAGGTCGCAAAGTGAGTGACGCTAATGTGGCTACTAAAACCCAACAGTCCTGCCCGTAAACTCAGGTCATGTGATACCAGTCTGTAGTATGTTATAATAATAAAGTCAGTTACAGTGACCTGAACTGTTTGGATATTTGGGTAATGAAAGAGTTTGTGTGATTCATGAAGGTCAATCAGCCATCAACCTCGTTCCATCAACAATCAATGACCCAAGTCAGTTATATTCTGGTGAATATGGTTAGAAAACCCCAAATTCTTGGTTAAACGAATAGCACTAATAGCAGCTGCCTAGTAAAAGTTGTCAATGTTTAAAAGCCTTTGTGACTAAACATTCATTTAAAGTGTTTTCTTTTTTTTTTTGTAGAAACCTGCAGGACCAGTTAAAGCAGCACGTAGCCATTAAGAAAGTGCCGTTTGTGGATGATGAAGGAAACCTTGTGAAACCCACAAAACCAAACGGGATCAAGATGGAGAAATTTGTCTTTGACGTCTTCCAGTTCTCAAAGTAATTTTCTTTCACCCGCGATATTCCTTAGTATTACGAAGCAATGATTTTGAATGATCTTTTTTTTCAGGAAGTTTGTTGCCTTTGAGGTCCCGAGAGAAGATGAATTCTCTCCATTAAAGAATGCAGACGGTGCACCTGTTGACACACCGACCACAGCGAGGCGCTCTCTTTTGGCTCAGCACTATCGCTGGGCAGTGAAAGCTGGTGCTAACTTCCTAAACGATGATGGAAATCCTGTCACTTCAAAGAACAGGTGCCAGATAAATTAGATATCGTATAGTATAGAAGTATATAAAGTATGCATAAGTATATATATAAAAACATTTTCCTCTGTGTTATTTTAAACGGATTGATTTTTGCAATCAGCAGCACGACACAAGATGTAGATCCTCCTGCAGTCTGTGAAATCTCTCCACTCGTGTCCTATTTTGGGGAGGTAAGTGTTTTACTCTGTTCTGATGGTCCTAATCGTCTCTGGTGACGATTCATTTAGAATTTAGCATACTCTTTTCACCACTGTGCTTTTTACACATAATGGACAGTTAATCCATCACATTTAACCCGATCTGTGCAGTGAAGCACACGATGAACAGCCAAGGCCATGGCATTACTCCTGTGTACAATGGAATAGTTGCTGTACCAATCAGACATATAGGCATTCCAATATGTTCTCGAGCTAAGAATTACTGCACTACAATTACTGTAGCGTAAAGTGTAGGGCTGACCGCAATTAATCGATTATTCGTTGGTCGACCGAAAAAATTACTAGTCGGCCAAATTCCATTGGTC
>JAOUQU010046756.1:0-17145 GCA_028566735.1 Ammoglanis amapaensis
TGTGTGTGTGTGTGTGTGTGTGTGTGTGTGTGTGTGTGTGTGTGTGTGTGTGTGTGTGTGTGTGTATGAATGTGTGATGCAAACCTCCATTACTGTCTGTTGAGCCTGACGGTGTGAGCTGGGGTTTAACAGGAAATTCTGTCTTATTCTCATCTTCCTCCTCCTCTTCCTCCTCTAGTGATGCTTCGTGTACAGATTCAATGTCTTCATAAGATGTACTAATTCCTGTCTAAAGAGAAAATGTAGATAAATGCACTGGCTCTGATGAAATGGATTATCATTATTAAAAATTCTAATTTATTGTAGTAAACCTGTGATGGAAAAACATACAGTCGTTTTCACTGTAAGACAGTACCAGTATTAGCAATATCAACAGAGCATTCCCTGCACAAAAATAATTGAAGTTTTTAGGTTTGAATCCTCCAATGTTGTGATCATTTTTTGTATTTCTTTGTAAGTCATGCTCATTAGTCTAATTTGTCTGGCCCATACACCCAGGTATTTGACTTTTGTTAGGGCTCTGTTGTTTTTCCTTAATTTAGGCCTTGGATGTTATGATATATCTTTTTGTGTGCTGCAAGTTTAGTTGGATTCCGTACCTTGTTCTCTGTAATTGGACTGCACCGCTTTGCCAGATTAACCAGCATGTGGTATAGTATCATTTGTCTCTACTGTCATTTTGTCATGCGAAGTGCAGTGATGCAGTCAACTGTCTTCTACTTTTTTCAAGTCCATTATTTAGTTTGTTGCTTTGGTTTAATACTGTGTATATCTGTAGATTTATCTTATTTATTGGTTCAGTTTTTTAAAATTCTAGATACAAATTTACCCCTGTTGCATTAGACACAGGGCATTAAGCATCTGTGAAAAGTGCTGCGGTAAATGATGACAGAACAGAATATAATAAAATACTTCAGCTGTTGTCATTATCAGTGTTAGAACAATAAATCATCGAATCAAAATTTGCCAAAGCAAGTGTTTTGTTATGATAATGAGACAGTATTTGACATGTTTGCTATGTTATTGCAATTTCCAGACATCAAATTTGGAATTTGAACTGATTACATAATATTACTCCTAGATGTATGTGGGTACAGGATCTATACAGTGGGACACATTGTGTCACTTGCTGAATGTAATATGCAACTTTTAACAATATAAGAAAGTTTAAATAGTTTACAGTTTAACGGGCAATAAATGATATGCTGATTGCTGTCTGGTATAGTATTCTGCATATACATGTATGATGAATAGGTATGAGATTCTTTATTCTTATTATTATGAATTTTCGTTCACAAAGTCTTACAACAAATGTCTGTCTGTGTGTGTGTTTGTGTGTGTGAGAGTGTGTGTGTGGTAATAAATTTCAATAGATTAAGGATACATGCTCATGGGTATTGTGGACAAATATAGGCAAATGCGACCTAGTACCACAGGGTGGCGCCATAAAACCACATTCTCTCACAGTGATCAGGCGTCTAAGGATTTAGCTGGTTTTGTCGCTAAAGCGTGAATGGTCCGTATGGGACCAAGACATCCACGGTGTAAGAAATATTTCTGCTAAATGCTCTATATTTTTATTTGCCGAACGTTTATTGCACAAACGATGCACTTTGTCATGTAGGCTATATTTAACGCTGCATCTAGAGAGAAGGCATAACTAAAAAGCCCACATTACATGCACTGTTTATTATCATTTCATGAAGTTACAGCAAGACTTAGACCATGAGACAAGATGGCAAACAACTGTTGTGAAAATGTGAGAAAAAGTCTGATTGGATGTTTGCTTTACACCCAACTTCAGAACACTAGCATTTGGCAGCAGGCCTTCTTTTGCAGCATACACTATTCCCCATCTTAATAGGTAATGTCTTTAAGTGGGGGTAAGATATTAATGCACTAGAGCTTCAAAATGTCTTCATACTGTGCACCTAACATTTTCTTTATAGTAACAGCACGGTTTTCCCAAAGATACTTAAAGATGACTCAACTATAAGGCTAAATTAAATTACAACCTTTGTTAGACTTTGTTATCTGACACAATTTGTTTACCATTACATTAAAATTAGATTAGAATTAAATTATCTTACTGATTGTATAATTAAAGTTCCAGTTACTTTTGTTTACAGAATTGAGGGGCATAGATCATTGCAAATGTACTGTGGGTAGCACACTGGCAAAGTAAATAGCACTGTTGCTTCACAACAAAAAGCTCCTAGCTGTGATCCTCAGGTTGGGTGGTCTGGGACCTTTCTTTTAGACTTTAGATTTATGATTTCTTAATTGTTATTGGTTTTCTCTCACTGTCCAAATACTATATAAGTGAGATGACTTAGAGATACAAATTGTCTATGACTGTGTCTGACAAACCCAAATGCACTAATTATTGTGTTCAATTGTTTTATATGCATCTTGTGGTAAAAGTTGTGGTTAATAGTCATTGTCAGCATGACTTCGCCTCAGAAAGCAATAATAACTACATTGTCGTATATGTATGACTTGGTGACTTGCACAGAGTCCGGAAACCAATCCCAATGAACTGGGATGAATTAAAACATCAATTGCTTCTATTGCATCAACATTTATGTTTTATGTTTAGCTGTATGATTTCTTACTTTTTGTTATTTAACTAAGAAAAGTACAAAATAATATTATTATTAATTACAGTAAGTATTAAAATATAATTAAAATTGCATACTAATCACTGCAGATATTTAATATCCCTATTTAATAATTATTTTAAATAATGCTCTTTTTTATTCAGCGCTCTTTTATTCTATTTTATTTAGCAAATGTCTGCACCTTAGGTTCATCAGTAGTCAGCTCATCGTAGTATTCAATATCTTGATTGTCTGTGTCCTCATAGTTGTCTAGCTCAGATTGCCTTGTGTATCTTGGAGGTGAGGCCAGCGCCAGAGTCAAGACAAGAAATCCCCAAAACAACCTGAAGGACAGCATCATCATTTACCTGTTGGAATAACAGAGCTTAATGAGTGTATGTACAAACATTTTATAATCATTTAGGGTGAACAGATTGGCTGTAACACTTGTAATGTTCCCCAATACTTCTGGTGCTTTCCAACTAATTTGAATCAGTGTCACATTTTAATGATTTACACTGCTTATGCAAGCTGGGTAATAAGTTTGACTGAGAATTGCTGTGAGGTGATATAGCTACTCACTTAGCTACTATGCTGTGCTAATTTTAGCACTTTTTTGACTAATGAATGCAAACCTATTTGCAAAACTTCAAACACAACCATTTTATTAATACAAGTAAAAAAAAAAAAATAATAAATGCAGTAAAACTACTGAGGTCTAAACAGAACTACCATGTAGTAAGCCAAAGTAATAAAACCAAGGAAAAGCTGATCTCTTCAGCAGCAATGAACAAAACATCTTAATATCTGAATATTAGAATTGCATTATGAAAAAAAAACATATCATTATAACGCTGGTAACATTATTTATAATGTATTCACATAAATGCATTGCTATATTTAAGGAAAGTTTAAGAATAATCCTTTTGTAAAGCTTGGTTTAAAACAGGCCTGCTCTCTATCAGGAATCTACTGGTCACGTCATGATCACGTCATTCAAAGAAGTCAATGTGATTCACTGGACATTCTTCAACCCACCTGAATCACTGCAAATCTAAAATGTTATCACTCATCAGTTGCTGATTTTTATATTTTCCAAAAACGTAGAGATATGAATGTTTTGTTGATTTCTTGACATTCTATCCGTACAATCTCCAATGAACTCAAGGGAGAACTTAGTTGAGGAAAAATTTTAAATTAACACAATGACTGTGTTCAAAATCCTCACATGCACTCTGGAGATATAAGCTGTTCAAAATATTAGACACCATATTGTCCTACTAGTAAGTCATCTTCAAAAATATGCAGTAAATTCTGCAGGACTCACTTGTTGATTAAAGCAATACATTCTCTCACAAAAAATAAACATGGTGACCAGTACTGAGCTGTTTTCACTGTTTAATTTACAGTTGTTGATGTGCAACCTCGTCCCATTGTTTTTAATGTGTGTTCGAATATACCCAACTAAAACGGAGATGTTTTCATATAATCTGATCTAGTTAAATAACTACATATTTTAGTAGAGATTTTGCCAGTTGGAGGCTGCCAAGAATAGACATTGTTTAAACAACATAAACCTGGCTATCTCAACACCACATAAGACCTCATAATGAACTGATGAAAAACCAATCATGAAATTAATTACAGTAAAATAATCTTCCGAAGGCATTTAATCCATTTTTGATCAGTTTCTCACAGTAATTTTAAATCCATTGTTGAAACACCTGGTTATTCATTAATTAGTTGAAGTAATTGTAATTAGCTGCTAGCTGGGTAAAGGAATAAAACATACAGTGTGGTTATAGATGAGTTTTTGGTCCTCAAGGTGAGATGGAGAGATTCGTCAAGGAGAAAAAATTCTGAGTGAGCGAAAGCTTCAACAGAGCTTCTTTATAAGCATATATCCCAATCTGTCTCAGCGCTTAGACTCGAAATTCCACCAGGAGTTGTGGACAGGACACACACACATATGCAAATGCATGTACATCACATAGACACAATATCTATCTATCTATCTATCTATCTATCTATCTATCTATCTATCTATCTATCTATCTATCTATCTCTATCTCTATCTATCTATCTATCTATCTGTCTGTCTGTCTGTCTGTCTGTCTGTCTGTCTGTCTGTCTGTCTATCTATCTGTCTATCTACCTATCTATCTACCTGTCTGCCTACCTACCTATCGATCTATCTATCTGTCTGTCTACCTATCGATCTATCTACTTGTCTGTCTGTCTGCCGGTCTGTCTATCTATCTACCTGACTACCTATCTGTCTGTCTGTCTACCTATCGATCTATCTATCAGTCTGTCTATCTATCTGTCTATATATCTATATAAGAATGATTTTAATAAAGAGAAAAAACTCAGTAGACACCTTGGGAAGTTCGTTGATAACGAGACTGACTTGATGGTCGCACAGAAGTTTCCAGAGAGCCAGAGTCTGATAGGAGCGGTGCACCAGCTGCTGAACACCCTGAAGAGAAGCTTTCTCATATACCTGAGCTTCAGCTGTTAAAGAGAATGAATAAAACATGGTGACAAGTTTATTCGTCTGCAAGTCTGTCCAAGATAAAAACCCAAGTACTCCAGTAAAACCCACTGTGGAATTTCCGCTGAAGCTCCTGCTGGACTTGCTGAGAACTGGCGCCGTCAGGACGCATGAACCCCAGAAGCCTTTGCTGCAGATTTGCTGGCGAGCTGAAACTTTGTAAAGAGAGAGATAGTTGACACACGGTATTCGAAACAATAAGTTGGAAGGTGGGGGTGGGGTGGTGTCGTACCTAGTTGTTCCTAATGACGTGGTGCTGAACTGCGAGTTCTTGTCGATGAATTCTTTTAGGCCCTGAAGTTCCAACAGAACTGCCTCCAGGTCCGATGAGCTGACTGTACTCTCGATCTATTATTAATCAAGAAGTTGGAATTGAAAAACTAAATACGCAACCTTTCAAACAGATGTCTGTCTTACCACCAAATGTATTGGAATGAATTACATGAATAAGACAGATGACAAAACGATCAATTTTAAATTTCTCTTACAAATAAAACGAGACGGTATTTATGATAATGTCTTAAATAAATAATAAATGCCTTTATTTCTGATGTAAGTACAAACAATTTTGAATAAAGCCAACTTGGATGTGAATGATGACAGTGCCCTCTACTGTTTAAAGTAAGTAAAGTAATTTCTACACATTTGAATTGTGCCCTAGTGTATCGATTAGTGGCGCATCGTTACTTACAAAGATTTGTTTACTCACAATAGTTACAGTCTGGCTTCCTGTATTGATCGTCTGTTCTGCGACCAGGCTTCCATCCCAGATGTTGCTGTGAAAATGTTCGACTTCAACATCAGATCATCGACAAAATCGAATGCATGGTTTCTATCCAAATCCATTTTGGAGTCTGACTTACCCAAGTATTCGAGCAAAATACACAACAATGCCATTGTGCTTCCCGGAGAAGAGAACCTCGGGACCGGAGGAGACCGTGGCCATGGCCGATGTGGCAGGGTTTAGGGGAGTGGCAGGGATAAAAGGAGTCGACACGCTGGGCGGTGGCATACCTACAAAAATTCAAGAGAAAAGCTGAACATACAAATCTCCTTCTCTTAAAACCGTTAAGACTACAAAGATGGGACCCATACCTGGAGCTGGTGTAGCTAGGAAACTAGGATTAGAAAAGGGACTACTGATTGGCACTGGAGAGCCTAAACAACAAAATAAATCACAAAATACTAAAGATTTCTAATGAATGACTCGAAATTCCTAAAATACAGTGGAACCTTTGGGTTACGAGCAATTTACTTTGTTTTAATACACCCGACAAATGAACAAAAAAAGAAACGAACAAAACTTGTGACATCACCAATCATACAAACCTTCTCGATTTCTGAAATTAGTTTTTCTAACAACAAAACACAGTGAAACGCTCCATGTTGATCGCACGTCAAATCAAACGATAATTAAATTGATCAAAAAACAGAAGGTTTACCTGGTACAGGAGAGCCAAAGAGGGGGCCAACATTGCTCGGTGCGCTCATAGCAGATGGAAAACGCATTTGGGCCTCACCACCATACCTGCACAAAGCAACAACTTTAACTCTCCCTTTCTCTCTTTAACTATCTATATAAATAAATATTCAATAAAAAGTGGACCTGAAGAAAGCTCTAGCAGCCCACATGGATACTTCTCGATCACTGGCAGCACTGGAACAGGCCAAGATCAAAGCTGTGGCACAGGCCTGCTCCTCCTGCATGAACCACAAAGTATAAAACACACCATACATATTCAACATCGAACACACACACACACACACACACACACGCAGCCATTTGTACCCTGTGCAGCTTGAAAAATCGTTCGATGTCATCGCTCTCGCCGCCGCCACTGTTTACCAGGAGATGGCGCAACTGGTCAACTGGTCTGAGTTTTTTGAAGATGTGACTTCCCTGTAAAATTATAAATAAGCGAAAGTTCAATGAGCTTAAGAACTTGCAAGCATGACTTTGGGAGAAAAGACGTTCACCTGTGCCGAGAGGAGAACATATTTCTGAGGTGGGATATTATGCTGCTGAACCACCACTGGTGAATCCGTCACTGGAATAAGGTCCTTATTTAAAGGAGTGACAAGTTTTGGCACCTTGGTGTCTTCGATGGCACAGAGTACCCATGGATGCCCATCCACATTGGAGGTCATCTGAAAAATAAACGATACGAGTTCCAAATAACAAATATGTAACTGTTTTGAATGTTTAACATCTAATTGTAATGTGATGGATTAATTGAAAAAAATTAACAGCCGTAATCGAACCTGGGCCTCCATTAGAGGTTTCTTAAAGGGAAAGGAGTCATGATTTATACACCACAGGATATTGTTGTCCTCGGTCTCTGATGCAGAAGACATCAATAAGACACCTTAAAAACACACAGTGATTAAAATGTTGCACTGAAATTGGCAAATTGATCTCAATGGGGTTTGAACCAGAAGCATTCCAATCAAAAGTTTAATATTTTAACTGATTCTGTGTTAACGAACTTCATTGCGACTATTATAAACTAACTACTACATTATTAAAGCATTATTTAAACTTACATTTTGATTAGGCGAGGTAACAATGCTCTAGAAGTTAGTAAGGAATCGATTCACTTGAAGCATAGAATTTATTTAGAATTTAGAACACTCGACTGAATTTGGTTGATGATCACATGAACGAAATGCAACCAAAAGTGATGACTTAGTTCTTGCTGGCTTTTCTGAATGATGCATTAATCTGCCACCTGACAGTTTTGGACCCTTACCTTTGTTGTAAACAGCCTTGTGCACGTTAGACGGCTTTTGCACGGTAGAGGAAGCTGAGAAGCCAGGAGGCAGACGTACATGAACCAGAGAAAGGAAGCTGGGCCGAGCGATGTTCTGTCTGCCGTTGGGTGGAGCAAACGGAGTGGTGCTGAAGTAAAGACGTATGCCTATGAAACAAAAAGGTATCCAACACATAGTTTATTTCATCTATATATTCTAATAATTATACAAGTTATTTGTTCTTTACACTTTAAACATAAACTGTATACATTTTTGATGAACTTAGCGCAGCATTGCACAGTAATGTATTATAAAATCCTACTAATCATTTCACCAAAGGCGTTGAGCGTAACATACCAGCATGAGTGATGGCCAGGAGGTGACAATCTGACGACTCGGAACGATCGATGATGGTAATCTGAATGATGGGTCTGAAAACGGATCTATCTATAGTCCTAAAAAACAAGATTGACAAGTCTGTCATTTGCATCTAACTAAAAAACATCAAATCGATTAAATAACCACCAAAAATGGAGTCACACCTGGCAATATTTCCGGCAGCTGAAATGATAGTGTTGAGAGACATGGCTGCCACTCGACTCATCCCCTGCCCATCAGCACCCAAATCATAAACCTAGATCAAAAGAAGCATCTGGTAAATGTTGAGGATTAATCACAAAGACTTTTAATGCAAAACTGAAAACCATAAACATTCGGACCTGCAGCACACTTTTCTCTGATCTTGTGTACAAGGTGTTACGTGAATTGTCGATCGCAATCTGAACAACCGGGTCTATACAAAGAGTAGAAGATCATTAATTAGGATGTAACAATTCATAAAGAATCGATACGCACTGATCCACTTGGCTGACTCCTATGAAGTAATATTAACAACTTTACTATTTCTATATAAAAAAAATAAAATAGGCTTACTTGTGAGTATATTTTATTTATCTATACGATAAATGCTCTTGTATTTAGGATTGGTTAAAAACTATACCAAATCCTGGTTCCACATTTTTCAGTATAAATGTTTTACTTTTTCTACTCATGCCATTTAAAATATGAAGATCTGATCCACATCCGGTCTTTATACAGAAAATACGGTGGCCAATTAGTATCTGCTGCAGGCACTGCAAATTATTTCCAATGGATGGTAACCAGCCGACTGACTATAACGTCAAGTTTCAAACCCAGCACTGTTGTGTATGAACAGCGCCCACTGCTGTTTAAAGTGAATATCAATTCATCTTGAACGATTGAATTGGCCTAAGTGAACCGACTAGCATTCTTTATGAATCGTTACACATGTTCCAAATCCCACAATCAAAAATGAAATCCAAGTGTGTGTGTGTGTGTGTGTGTGTGTGTGTGTGTGTGCGCGAGAATGTTGGCTTTTCTAACATTCACTCCTAATAGCGTTCTTACCATCTTCAGAAAAAGAGAACTGCAAAAGAGAAGGAATAAGAAATGAAAGGCTGCTTTTGGAGTGGTTGATCTTCTTGCAGCGCTGGCTGAACCAGCCAGCTTCGGCCTGGTAGGCGATTTCATAGAGGCAGCCATCCTTTCCTGCCAAAAAAATACGCCCCAAGTCTGTGGAGCTGATGGCCAGCATGTAGGTGTTGTCTGTGGGAATGGAGTATAGTGGATCGGGAAGAAGCTGCATAGCACCGGACATGCTGTCGTTTAACCCTGCTGAAAGATTTGACACATGTAAGCACAACAATTTCATTTCAATAGTAACAGTTTTATGTTGTGGGATGCTGATGAACACATTTTTATTTATGTTGTTCATTGCTTGAAGCTTGTAATTCTGTATTGTGTGGCTGACAGTAAAATATTTGCAATGTGAGTTAAAGTATAAAAAAAAAAAACAAGATCCATACTGACCTGCCTGAGCTTTGGGGAAACTTAATCCCAGGATCACCACATCCACAGGTGTAGCCAGCACTAACAAATAGTGTATGTGAGGCTGGAATATACCTGGAAAGATCAGGTTTCCATAAGTCCCGATCAGAATATAGGTTCTTAACGATAAGTACATTATGCATCGACTCACCTGCTTTAGGTTTGACGAGGCCGACAGACAGAATAGTTTCACTGAGGCCATCAAAATATGCTACATCTCCCCTAAACCGTACAGACCCAACAAATCCATCAACATGACCACAAAATGTTCCCAAAACAGCTTTGATTGACCAATATCGACACTCACCCGTCCTCATAGTTCCACATGAATATATCGTTATCGATTGTAAGCCACGCCCTGCTGATCTCTGGGAAAACGCCCATCATGCAAGTGCACTGCATATCTGCACAAAGTGCTTGTTAAGGAGACCGACTTATGTCAACTAGCAAGATGATCGGTTAGCAAGAAAACTGCAAAAGTGAAAGGATACGACTAAACTGTTCCACTAACTCTGGTGGCAGAGGGACCCGGCGAACAGGACTCAGCTCGGGTAAGTTTGGCACACTGATGAGTCCTGGCCCCTGTAGAGGGTAATCCATGTCTGACATGCCAGACAGTGAAGGCATATCTACAAAAAACATCAGACAAAAGAATGACATCACACAACGCTCAGCTAGTCACCAGTGAGAAATTAATCAACGAAACATTTAATCACAACACCAACAATTGTGGGTGTGTCCGAAAACATATGGAGCTGCCTTAATATCTAGATCAGGGGTCACCAACGTGAGTCGCCCGCAAGGACCTCATGAGTCGCCTGCAGGCCTGTTCTAAAAACAGCTCATTGTAGTGACAGTTTCCAATGAACTGCATTTTTGTCGCTATTCTTTTTTTTAAATCACACTTGCATTGGTGTAATTTAGAAAAAGACAATCAATGTAACATGTTGTAGCGATCGCTCAATGTTATGGGTTATGTGTGTGTTTAATGTTATGGGGCTCTGTTCACATGTTGTAGTTGTGTGTGCGAAGGGAGGAGAGTTTTGGTGAGTGAACCGGTGTGCGAGTGTGTGTGCGTGCGTGCTTGTGCTCCGATGTTCCGGGTGATGTTACGAGGAAAATAATGGCGGAAATGTAAGCGCGAGTTATCCGAAGATGTTAATAAAACAGGACTTTTGTTTACATCCGTCTCATCCTTTCCGCGCGATCCACAGACGTTACAATATATAATTATTAACTATTTATTATAATTAATTATATAATTATTATTGTGACATCACAAGTGTGTATCCAACTGGTCGCCCTTCACATTAGTTGGTTCCCCAAAAGTAGCCCTCAGCTTTACAAAGGTTGGTGACCCCTGCCATAGACTATGTGGGGACATTTGATCACACAGTCTAAAGCTAAAAGAGAAATGCAAGCTGAAACTGAGTAAATAAATACCCTTAAAAACCGTATTTAGCTAAAAAGACAGTAAAGCAAAACCCAAATCTCTAATTAATATAACCCCAATGTACCATTGCTCATTTTGAACCCTTTTTGATAGATACTGACCACTGAAGAGTGTAAATACAATACAAGAACTGCAGTTTTGGTGATGCCCTGACCCAGTTCATCAAACTCACTCATTTGCTCACTTTTTTGCTACTAACGAATCATCTTTAAGGATAAGATTTTCATTTTGAGGAGCTTTAAGAATTGAACTGGATCAGCTGAAGCTTAGTGGTTAAGCTAATGGCCCAGTAATCAAAAGGTCCTTGGTTCAAGGCTCACCACTGCCAGGTTGCTGCTGTTGGGCTCTGCCCTGCTTTTTATCCTCTATTGCCCAAAGTCTGTTTAGTCATTTTGTATAAAAGCATCTGCTAAATGCTAAAAATGTAAATGTTCACGTCCTGCCTAATAGATCCCACCCAGTAACGGTGCTGTGATCAGACAGTGTTATTAACTTCACCTGTCAGTACTCGGAATGTTATACCTGCTACATTTTAGTGAGCATTAAGTCTGGAATAAGGATAACCACAGTAAATACTTAATTAAAAAGATTCATAGTAAATATTTTATTACATAGTAAATATTTTAATCATTGTGTTGCTGGAACTTCTTCATGATTCCATCTTGTCTTGACACTGGAAGCTAAATTTACACTTAAAAATGGTACAAAACATTAAATGAAGATAAACAAGGTTGCCATTAAATATTAAAGATAGCACACACTGCAATGGCTATGCAGTTTTTAGTTTAAACATTCTTTGTTTACCTGTTTACTTGCCATATCAGACCATCAAACAAGAAGTAATATCTAGCAAACAACAAATATTTCTTACATGCTTTCTAAATTATGTTATGTTATGTTATTATAATGTGCATTTAACACGGTATTTAAACTCAATGAGCTACTTTAAGCCATTATAACATTTTAAACATTTGTCACATGTGTGTTTGTTGTAAGAATTACTTAGACTATCAGACATAACATTTATTTCACTGAAATGAAATACAAATACATAGTAATTGTTTTCTAAGAATTCTTACTATATAAACATGTTTGTTGTTTAACAGAATTGCACAGAAAGCTTCTTTCACAAAATACCCAAACAAGTTTGCATAAAGAGTCACTGGACAGCAATATAGAGACAATATGTGCTGTATATAATTATCTAAAGTGCAAGTTAAGTTCTATTGGGATGTAAGAACAACAAAAGAGAGTATTTTTAGAACCCTGCCATTAAGAATAGTATAATTGGAATGCAAAAGGCTCTCTGTGGTCTCTTCCATCCACATCATTACGCAGTTCCTTTGACAACTAGCCATACTTTATCAGGTGCTGCTGATTGTGAAGCTAAAAAGGGCCTTCCTGTCTTATCCTCCCCTCTAATTGGAGTTTGGTAGCTTTAGGACTGATGTATTGGCCTATTTTGCTCTAAATAGCTCCACTAAACATGGTCTATAATTTCAAATTAATACAGGTAATAGTTCTCATAAAATAAAGATATGTGCAAACAATGTATGTTATTTATAAGTTGATGTGAGTACATGCAGTGTGTGTCTTTGTTCTACAAAAGTGATGTAATATTTGACAAACAACCAGTGCATTGTGGTCAAGGTGGTGGAAGCGCCGGCTTGATCAGGAAACTGACCGCAAACTACAAATACCCTGAACAGGGTTCCAAGCTCCAAAAATGTGCCTCCTTTTTTTTTTTTTTTAGAAAAAAAACCCCAGACAAATATCGTTGTACCCCCCAAATAATATAGCAGTTACAAAATAGACAAACACTGGCATTGAAATATGTCATACTAATGAGTTAAACACTGTCTTGTGTACCTGTGTTGTCTTTGTAAAGTACAAATGTCTGGCAACGATACAACTAAAACTGTTGAACTGCAAAACATGACATATAAATATTTTACTGTTTCAATTATTTGCTAAATTAAATGTTTAATGTTAAAATATTTTACTGACAACTTTGTCTACAATGTACAATTTTTTTTACAGCATACAGGTTTACGCAAGCAGGTTTACACAATCTACAAGACTACAGCGACGTCACCACTGATAAAATTTCTTGTAATTAAATATTAAAAAAATCTGTGTAAGTATGCTATACGATTTAATGTGTGAGTCGAAATAGATGGTCATCAAAATATAAAATAGTTATAACAGTATTTGCATTATAACAGTATTTGCAATTATAATCTGCAGTTATAAAAGTATTTGCAATAGGTTAAAATAAAAATAACAATTGCAAAATAGCACTGCCATGTGTTTGGCTGGGCTGGTAAACAGCATAATACTACTGGACTCTGGAGTGTTTATCTCATTGTCTCTTAAAGAGAAATCATAATTTCCCATTTATGATTCATTTAATAAGTGGTGGAATGTCATTTAGGCAACTAAAAGGGTAAAAGCGCTTCAGCTGTCAGATGAAGGCATGAGCCAGTGTAGAATAGCTGTTTTAAATTGCTCAGCATGAATCAGTGTATACATTTATGTCAGCAATGGCAAAATGTTAAAGGTGTCTATTGGAGAACATACAAAGTTAAACAGAAGGGAAAGTACAGAGCCTACTAGAACACTGCTGGTTGTTACACACTGGTGGACTAAGTAGCTGTTGTTACACACTCTTTACTTACAGTGCATATAATGTTGGTTTGGCTACTTTCCCCACTACCTGACCACCAGATGGTGGCAGTGGCGTACAGTGTCTATAGTGTGTAACCCTTATTTTGTTTTATGTAGCGGTATATGGACCATGCAGTTATAACCTGCCTCATTACATTATAGAACCCGTCATAATCTCAACAGACAGAAAAACAATGAAGACAATGATGAAACACACTTTGGGCTCCATAACAAATAATCACTCACTGATGCTTTGGGGAGATTTAGAACAATCAGTCGTTGTACTGCGTGTGTACAAAAACTAGCAACTTCCAACATCTCCCCATTCTACATGCTCTCCTAGTTATTACATTTTTAAAATGACTGTAGTGAAGCAATACAATAAAGAACCGAATACAGTCACCATCTACATTGTTATATGCACCTTACTGTGATAACTGCACTGCCCCCCCTCCATAGTAACCATACTTAATGTCTATTGTTTTATACACTGTATTGTTCTTATTCTACGTATTTATTGTCAATTTGTCATTGTCCTGCGTTATTGCACATGTTCTGCAATGTGCATTTTATGTTGTGTTTGTGTAGTTTATTGTCCTGTGTAGCACCTTGGTCCTGGAGGAACGTTATTTCGTTTCAATGTGTGTGTTGTTGCTTTTTCATTGCTCTTTTTATCGTGTTATTAATAAGTATATGCAATTTAACCATCACTTGCTTATAGTACTAGTTCATACAGACCTGAAATACGAACTCTTTTATACAGATAGTGATATCAAAGAAGGGTCTACTTTTGTCAGAAGCTGTAAAATTTCCTTTTGCAGGTGTTTAACTGCCTATAACGGTGGCTGAAGTATATTAGCTAACCACATTTTGACTTGTTGTTTATGAAGATAGGAGTGAGGCTTTGTGTTTTATTGAAGGTTGGCAAAGAAAACACACATTTTTGAAAAGATTTTTTGTGTGTGCTGAAAAGCACTGTTGCAATCTGGCAACCCTGATGAGGCTGTAAAAGCGTATGAGGCAGTAGCATAGAGATAAATAAAATTTTCAAACTTTCTGTATTTCTCAGTTTCATCAATTAAATTCATTAACAAAATAACTGTGACTAATTAAAATAATGCATTTAACCATTAAATGTAATATTTAAATAAAATAACAGAATCAACAGAACTTTCGTTTTCTTGTAAGAAATTATTTAGGCACCCCTGCCATCAGACCTCGATCTCACATCTTCCAAGAGTTCCAAGTGTCCCAGGGCAACAGTGTAAAATTAGTCATATTATTACTCACAGGTTTATCACTGATTCCAAGGGCTCAGAACTCCCTGCTGTGATGTTCCTGAAAAATGGAAATAATATTACAAATAATCTATGATTGATTCATATAGAGAAGATCTTGGAGATCCTAGGGTGGCCGTATGTTGTCTATTCTATTTTACCCTTCAGTCGAATTCAACTCTTGGGTTACTCTGTGGACCGTTACCGATCCCCAGAGTTTTCTCGGCAATTTCATTTTACGGAGTAGGTTGCCAGGTCTTTCTCCAACCCTGTATTTCTACAGGGAAATTGTGTGTGTGACTACCGGACAATTTCACGTTTCCGATCGACCTAGTGCATGTTTTTGGACTGTGGGAGGAAACCGGAGTATCCGGAGGAAACCCACGCTGACACAGGGAGAACATGCAAACTCCGTACAGAAAGACCCCAGCCCGACCCGGAGATCAAACCCGGGACTTCTCGCCCTAGTAACTATAACTGTGTTAAGTGTGAGTCTTGATCATTCTTTAGCTTCATGTAAAAATATTATGATGATGATGATGATGATGATGATGGTGGTGGTGGTGGTGATGATGGTGATGATGGTGATGATGATGATGATGATGATGATGATGATGATGATGAAGATGATGAAGATGATGAAGATGATGATGTGCAAACATCGAACAGTCAAAACATCACTGAGTGAAATTATGCGAGTGGAAATATCACCACGAATGACTCAAATGTGTGATGGAAATATAAAAGTACTAGAAGTCGTTCTTTCTTGAAAGGAACCGTCCTTTACGTTTACCTTAAACCTCGGGTTTATAAGAATCGTGCGCTGACAGGAAGTGCCCGACCTTATCTGGAGGTTTTGGCACATTTCGGTTCCACCTGCCCCGCCCCTCGAACATTTCTGGGTATTTCCTCCCCGACGTTAAAGGTAGAAAGGGGAGACGACGACAGGTGATATTTATCGAGGTCGTTTCCAAGATTAATATCAGTTTCGACGTCGCCTACATGCCTTTCTACGTCAGCGCCGATCTCGGAGAGCCTACGGAACCCTTATTTATCCTGGTTTTCTGGTAAAAAACAAAACAAAAACAAAATAGGCAGTTCGACGGGAAACGTCGCGTGCGTCAGGTTAACGGAGGTCGGACCGTAGACGGGACGCTGACGCACCTTTTCTCGACGCTTGGTTTGAATTGCGTTCCCGAATTAACCTGCCGAGAACGTTCACCCGAAACGTTCCGCAGAGGTTGTGAGAACGTTATTTTGGTTGTGATAAAAACAGTTCCTGAGATATCATCTAAACTTCCTGCAATATCATTTTCCTATAATATTTAAAATATATATACAAAGTTCTTAGAACGACACTTAACGTTCAGGATTGGTTGTATAAATGTTTGATTAGAACGTTTCTTCAATGTTACTCCTTTATTCCTTTAGTGTAAGGGTTAGAAAAACGTTCATGTAACGTTACACTCCACATGCCAGACTGACATGGTTTAGTGTTTATATCAATATCAAGTTGCGTTTGGTGAAGGTGAAGGTGAAGGTGACGTCCTGATGAGGATGTTAGGAGAATGTTTACATAACGTTATAGTAACGTTCCCTGTTAGCAGGGTTGTTTACTGTAATGTAAATACTATTGAATGAACATGTTTGTTTCGTTGGTGACGTTTATCATTGGTGTCAGTTGGATCGCGGCTCCGTCGTGCAGACACTGTTGGACTCTTGAGCAAGACTCTTGATCCTCAGTGATCCAGGGACTGGTTAGTGTGTGGGATGTATTACATAGCGAGTGAACATTTGGCCTAGTGCTGTTTATAGAGTGCAGGACCAGCAGACCTAAAAACCCTGTTGAACAAGCAAAATCATTACACACACACACACACACACACACACACACACACACACACACACACACACACACACACACACACACACACA